>PQXP01000200.1:0-25880 GCA_002973495.1 Apiotrichum akiyoshidainum
CACCACCACCACCACCACCACCACCACCACCACCACCACCACCACCACCACCACCACAAGTGATGACCAGCTGAGCACCCCGGCCCATCGACACAGACATTCAGCATCAATGCAGACGCGACGAGCATCAGCGACAAGATCCCGTGGGGAGCAAGGAAGCGGGGAACCGGCCCAACCGACGACCGCGCCTCCACTTGATCCTGCGGCACCTACATCACCACTTTCCCCACCTGCTTCCTCCACATCCCCTGCTGTCCCATCCAACGCCGCAGCCCCAGTCAACAGGGTCTATGTCGAGATTCCGCCATACGACCCCACAGCAGCAGCAGCGGAGCTGGCCGCGACCCCACTCGAGAATGCCGACCTACCTCCTAGCCCGACGCCGCACCCTGCGCCCGCCGCCGCCGCCGACGCTGCTGATGACGACAAGCATACATCGCCCCCACCACAGCCATCGCGACGATCGTCCAGGCGTATTACCAACTCAAAGCCGTCTCCCCGCAAGTCCTCCGAGCGCGATCTCTCCCCACCCCGACGGTTTCTTCCAGTCGAATCCCACAAGGCATCACGGAGGCCATCGTCTCGGAAACGGCCGAATGAGATGGCATCCGCAGCAGGGCCCGCTTCTGGATCATCCCCCAAGCTTCCCCACTCCCCGGATCCCCCTTCTCAGCAGCCCAAGCCCGAGGTGGGTGTCTCGTCCCATCCTCAGCCCTCTCAGCCCGACCGCCTGCCCCCGCCTCCTCCCGGTGCGGCTCGCACGCTTGTCCGCATCCCTCACCAACGCATGAAGTCGCTGGGCTTTACCCCACTCCCGTCAGGTGCTAAGGAGCGCTCGTACCAGTACGTGTCACCCCCATCGCCCTTTCACTGACTCTAGGTGCCCGCCAACAGAAGCATGCCCGGAATGCGTCTCCCTCGAGCGCGACTGCCGCGTCGCTGCCCTCCGTCTCGGCGAGCGTCCCGCGCATCTTTGGCGTCGCCAGTGTCTTGGATGCGAGGAGGATAGTCTCCTGTGCAGCGCGTCCAAGTGGCGGTACGCGGACGGTGCAAAGCTCGTGCGGATATGGGACGACACAAAGGTGCGCCGCGTGCGTGCGCTGTCGGACCCTGCTGTTCCTCCTGGCACTGGACCCAGCGGCGCGGCTGGCGCCCGCAAGACTGTTCTGGACGAGCGCGCGCTACAGCCCCGTACGCACGTGCTGTCCTCCAGCACGCGCGAGCCGACCAAGGGCGCGGCCCTGTCCAAGGCTGGAGAAACACTAACACCGTACGCGTCCATCGCGGTGCACTCGAACCCGCATCTTGCCCACTGGCTCAGTACGACGCGGCCGCTTCTTGCCGATCTCGCCGCGCGCGGGGAGACGGGAGCCGGGCCGACGCCGATGCATAGTGCGCTGGGTCACGGCCTCGACTCGGCTGCCGCTGGCTGCGGATCGCTGCTGGACGCCATGTTCCGCCGGCCGGATGTGGATGAAGAGGACGCGATTGCGCTGGCGGTGCACAAGGCGGAAAAGAGGGCGCGAGTCGAGGGCCCGGCGCGAGAGTGGGGAGGACCGTTCCGCGATACGCAGTGAGGAGGTCGGAAGTACTGTAGCCATAGAAGCAATGTAAAGAAGAAGATAGTGTTTATGGAAATCAGTCGCGGGGATCCGGATAAACTGATTGTTCGAATCTTGATTTTTACGTCATTTCCATTCCAGATGCCCTTGGTGCCCATGCGAGTCCAGCGAAGGCGTGCTAAGACGGACTGGTCTAGTCAACTCGAGTCATCCATCCACCTGCGGGTGCATGCTAAAGCGCCTTCCTTTCTCACCTTTGTCTTCCTTCTCTCTCCCATACCACTCCACAGCCATGACATCGCCCACAGCCGCCACCACCGCACTCCTCGTCATCGACTACCAGGTCGCCGTCGCCGCCGAGTGCATCAGCTCCGTCACCCAGCCGATCCTCACCGCCATCACCAAGGCGCGCGCCGCCAACGTGCCCATCGTGTGGATCCAGCACGCGGACGACGAGCTCGTCAAGGGCTCGCCCGGCTGGGAGTTTACTCCCGAGCTCCGCGCGCACATCCAACCCGGCGACGCGCGCATCTACAAAAACTACGGCGACTCTTTCGAGGCGACCCCGCTGAAAGAGACGCTCGACGCCAAGAACATCTCCCACGTCGTGCTGTGCGGCGCGCAGACCGACTTTTGCGTCCAGAGCACGTTCTCGGGCGCGTTTGTGCGCGGGTACAGCGTCACGGTCGTCGGCGACGCGCACACGACGGGCGACTTTCGGCAGTTTGGCGCGCCGATCAGCGGCGAGGACGCGATACAGTACTGGAACGTGCTGTTTGCGCAGCGCAAGGCGCCGGGACGCGTCGCCAAGGTCGTGAGCAGTGACGAGCTTGCGTTCTAGAGTGGTGTCCAAGTGCCGGCGGCTGAGTGTGAGCGCACTATATCCGACGTCCGATGACATCGGCCCAGCGTGGGGAGGGTCTCGCTTCGGACCATGTGCCGGACTGCGGCAAACTGCAAACTGCCGCCGATCACGAGGTACAGGGAACGCGCGTGTCCATTGTTCCTCTGCAACAATCACTGTCACACCCACCCCACGCCCCCTTTCACATCGGACCTCCACCACGCTGTCAACACACCACACCACGCGCTCAGCATTGCTCTGCTTCTCGCACCACGTCCACTCTCCACCACATCATCGTCACCCACTTTCTGCTTGCTCTTTTCTCTCTACACCTCAACAACTCTCCCATCCTCGCGCACTATCACCACTCCATCCCTCGACGCTGATTCGCTGGCACCGATAAGAAGATTATCCGAGTGAGTTCTCGTGAGTTCTCTGCACCGCGCACGATCTGGCCATGCCGGATCTTGCCTCTTGTGACTGGGCAGCCCAGCCGTCATCATACTTGTAGCTGACCGTCAGATCTCGCTGCCGCTCCTCTTGCTACACGTTTGCCGCTACCAACTCTGCTCCGTCTGGTTCCGCCGCTCCTCCCATACGACAACAGCGTTGCTTCCACAATGTCCACCGTAAGGCCCACCCACTGTGCAACCTCTAACCACACAGTCCTCTGAGATTCTCTACTCGCCCTGGACGCTCAGCGATGCTGAAACTACGCGGGTGATTGAAAACATCCTGCGCTCGCCGTCATTTTCAATGTATCTCCCCTCCGACGTCCAGTTGGCCGTGCGCCAGAACCACCCTATGCAGCCCGGTCTCGGGATGGACCCCGAGCTCGCGCAGAGTTTCAAGGGGCGTGTTTTCGAGTGGGCGATCGTCGCGCAGGCCGACGACGGGCCATGCGTCACGCTTGCGGGCCTCCGCATGGACACGGCGTTTACCGACGCAGACTTTGATGCGTTCGACAAGTGGAAGGTGCGCGGCAACGGCTTTGAGACGACCGAGACCAGCGACGGCAAGCGGGCATATGCGCTGTACAATGCGCGCAACGACATCATCCCGGCCGACGACCCGCGCACACGGCTGCTGTCGCTGATGAGCGAGGGAACAACGTGCGCAGACGCGGTCGGCGTCCGCGTCGTCGTGTCCAACCGCCACCGGTGGATCCTGCTTAACGCGTCCGGGGACCACAACTCGATAGCGAGCTCGTACGGCCACCGCGCGAACGGCGACCCGCTGTCTGGCGGCCTACTCCAGATGAACCCCCTCGGCGTGCTCCTCAACATTACGCGCAAAGAGGTCACGAGCGGCAGCATCCCGACGCGGCTCGCGGCTGCTGGCGCCGCCAGCCTGCTGTTTGGCAACTGAGCTCTCACTTGTATCCACTTCCCTCTCACGCATTAGCATCCCTGCTCCATACCATAGCCACATATGCACTCTACCTCGCAGAACACGGTCAAAGGCAGCGGCCATTCGGCGTGGGACGAGGCCTCGGGCGAAGTCGTGCCCCTCCCTCGTGCATGACGGCGTTGGGCTTGGCAGACCTTGGCGTGGATCACTCCGCGGGAGTGTCGCGGCAGTGGTGAAAGCAACCCCGCTAACGAACTCTCAATAGCTCAGTTGGTAGAGCGCCGGACTGTAATGGTTATTCTACAATAAAATTCCGTCTCAGGAATCCGTCGGTCGCCTGTTCGACTCAGGCTTGGGAGATTTTTTTGCCTCCCGTGCCTGCACACGACGCAACCTCGTGCCGAGAGCCTCCCTGTCGAACAGGCTCGGGCTGTCTCGATAGCGGGTAGTATATAGCAGATCTCGGCAGCAGCGGGGCACGGGTCGCGCTTCATATGGAAGGCGCCCATAGATCCGCGCTGTCCATGTCAATCAGGAACAAGAAGCGACCGACCTTTGCCATTTTCCATTCCCCAACAAAGAAATCAGTAAAGATCCAAAGTCTCGGTTCTGTACGCCCACGGGCGATTCTTGGACACGTGTGGGTGGGTTCGGCTGTCTGTCTATAGAGCAGGATAGCCTGGTGACACTTTGGTCAGTTGAAAGGAGGCGCAGACGGAGCGTATGGCATCCCCCAGCGCGTTTTGACTTGAGTCGCCCATCAAACGCGCCACGATCCCCACACACATGCACGCACCCAGACGCGCGCGCGAGGCAATCATCCATTCCAAACGAGAGAGACGCGTCCCAGCAACTGCAAGGAATGCCACGAACACACTTTTCCATGTTATAAACGCGAGGCGGGAACGTCCTTTACCGCCCACCACCATCCACTGCAGCCAGCACCAACCTCGGCCCCGCCCCCGCCCCCGCCCCCGCCACTGCCACCTCCCGCAAACACCAACAGCACACTTGCGCACACTCTCGGCATAATGGGCTCCGACGACAGCCACCTTTACGACTCGCGCTGCCCCCCGCCCAAGGTCCCGTTCTCCACTGCGCCGACCCCCTTCTTCTCTTCCCCGCACACCGTCTCGCCCGGGCACACCCCCGTCTCGCCAGACGCGACCGAATCGTCCAGCACGCCCCGTTCGTGGCGCTCCGCGTGTCCGACCGCCTTCGGGAATGCTTCTTCGCAAGCCTCGTCTGCTCCGACGCCATACTCGTCGTCCTCGTCCGCCTCCGCGTACTCTGCCTACTCGCCCGCCGGTCCTCGCGACCCATCGGCGTGGCCCATCGACCCGCAGCTTGTCGGTACGCCGCCCGTGCTCTCCGAGGCGGACATGGCGGCCTTCCTTGGGCTGCTCCAGGAGATGTATCCGCCCACGCCCGGCAACACGGCCATCGCCTACCAGCCCCAGCCGTCCGCGCGGCCCGCGCTGCCATACCTCCAGAACACGCAGCAGCTCCAGCACGCCCAGAACATCCAGAACACCCAGAACACCCAGAACGCCCAGCAACTCCACCTCGTCCAGCACGGCCCGGCTGTCCCGTGCATCGCACCCGCCCTGGCACCTGCCGCCGCGCTCGCCCACGCACTGCTGCACCTCGACCCGGTCACGGTCGCGGAGCTCGAGGTCTTCTGCTTTGTGTGTCTCCGCCAGGGCAGCCTCTCGCCCGAGATTGGGCCGATGCTGCGCCTCATCCTGGACCGCATCCAGCAAAAGTACGGCCTCCCTGCCACCTTTTAAGAGGGTGAGAGAGGGAGGGAGGGAGAGAGACTATGTGTACATAGCTGGGTGGGCAGGCGGGCGATGGCGTTTGTGGCATTGTGATGTCCTATGGACGACGTGAGAAAGATGCCTGATCTGTACGCCGTGACACTCTGGCCTCTTCTCTCTGGCTCTCTGGCTCTCTGGCTCTCTGGCCTGTGCTGCATGATTTGGACCAGTGAGACCTCCTGACCTCAACGGGCTAGACTGGAGACAATGGCCCGAAGTTATGCATGTTTTAGACTGTTGTCAGTCACGGATATCCTGACTCCTGGGTTGCAAGGGTGCTCTTTCTGACTGACGACAGCACAGTACCTGCCCCTACTTGCGCTGGATGTTCCGTGCCTAGCTCCCTCCTTGTACTGCACAAGATAGCTCGGCGACGTTCACTGAGCTGCAGTGTCCTACCAGTGTCGTTTGTTGTGAATGAGCACGTAGATCCTGTGGCTCGACAAGTGGCAGATGGGAAATTTGCTCCCGCTTCGGGATATCTGCGTTCCCATGATGGGACTTTCGCCTCACTTTCACCCTACCATTGTCCCAACGCACTCACGTCTCCGAAGCCTGTGACCACCCACGCACGGTCGGGAATCCATCACATGTTGCTGCCCAACTTTCCACGGAACACAAGACTCCGTGGCCAAGCTGGTTAAGGCGTCCGACTGTTATTCGTAACGGTTATCGGGAGATCGACAGTTCAATCCTGTCCGGGGTCGCGCTTTTTGCTGTTCGTCAGAACGGCCAGTGCTTGCCGCCACAGCGCCGTATGTTAGTATTGTTCGTCGCATCCACGATTGGTGGGTGTCTGCAGGTCGTGTGCGTGCCGCTCAGCCAACTGGGCGTTTGTCTTATGACCGATGGGGCCTATCCGCATGCCGGAGGGCCATGATCCCCCAGTTGCTCTCCTCGGTTCATCATGAACAGCCTAAGGCGCTTGCATTGTCCGTTGCCATTATAAGATGTATGGAGAGGATAAAATGTTCGGGAACGTCGGCAATCCTGCCGCCAGAGCGCGGCATCTTAGCAGGACGTCGAGCGCACGCTAAAGTCGGCAAGGTCGATGGCTGAGACGAGGACTCCCACGAGCTGGCAGGTGACGGTAGTCTGGGCGGCAGTGGCCGTAAAGAACATGGGGTGCGTGGACCAGACATTCTGGCTGGCGCCCAGATCGACCGAGAGACCTGTCGGCGGGTTGCTGTCGGTCCCGCAGCGGAAGGTGTTGCCCGCGCCAAGGAGCGCCTTTGCCTTGTACTCGAGCAGATACAGCGTTCCGGGTGTTGTCGGGACTTTTGTAAAGATTGTGGCAAGGGCGAGAGCGCCGCCGTTCGTGGAGAGGTGGACGGCGGTGCCGCTTGCGGTGTCGGCGCTGATCAGCTGGTAGGCTCCGGTGCCGACGCCCGACCACGACCAGCCGGCAAAACTGGGGCCGTTGGTGGCGTCCCCGAATGTCGGGTTGGAGACGTAGTTGGGTCCGCACGCGGTTGGCGCGGAGGAGGGCGCCGATGAGGTGGTGGTCGTCGTGGTGGTGCTGGTCGTGGTGGTGAAGCTGGTGATCGTCGACGTCTGCGGGACGGTCGAGGTGGCGGTGGTAACGGTCGCGGACGTCGAATGCACCGTGCTGGGCACCGTCACGGTCTCGACGTCCGTCACGATCTTGGTGACTGTGAGCGTCGAAGTCGACTGGACGGTCACGGTGGCGATGACATGTTTCGTGGAGACCAACGTCTGGACAGAGGTGCGGGTGGAAACGAACGCGGTCGTGCCGGTGCTCGTCGTGGGAACAGTCAGAATTTCAGTGTCGGTCTCGGTCGCGATGATGGTCTGATCGACATTCGTCGTGACGGGCACCAAGACAGTGACCACCTGGGTGCTCGTTGCCGGAACTGTCTGGACCGTGGTGCTCGGTGGCAGGGTGAAGGTCCGGGTGGTGACGGAAGGGCGCAGGCATCGGCACGCCCTGCGCAAGTCGTCGCGGTCGTAGCGCCGCAGTTTTGGGGGGGTCTCACGCCACCCATTCCACCCACGCTCCGTGACGGTGACCGGGACGGTGACGGTGGAAGTCGCGGTCGCGATCTCGGTGATGGTGACCGTCTCAGTTTTGGTAAACCACTGCGTCAGGGTCGTCCAGTCCGTGACGGTCGCGACGTCCACGACGGTGGTGGGGATGGCGGTGGTGAAATACGAGTACGCGGTGGATATCCAGGTGGAACTAGTAAAGACAGGCTCGGTGGATGTAGTTGACGACGTGACAGCTGTCTCCACCACTGTAGTGGAGACGACCTCGGCGAGAGACGTCTGGGTGATGATGGTGGTCTCAGTCTTGGGATACGTGCTCGTCACCGTCGCGTGGGTCGTCGACGTGACATTGTTGGTGTTGGTGAGCGTGGTGCCCTGCTCAAACGTGGAAACAACCGTGCCGGTGGACGTGACGACATTGGTGATGGGTGGGGGCTGCGTGGTGACGACAACGGTGCTCGTGGCGGTGCCGAGATTGGAGTCGAGCGCGTTGCAAAAGGCATGCACGCCGGGAACGGTCTCCATCAGGTCGACGAGCTGCTGGTGTCGGCGGCACCAAGTCCGGCACTGCCCGGGGCTGTCATAGCGGTGGTGGTCCTTTTCGTCGTCATCGTGTCCGCGGTCGTGTGCACCAGCTGCTGAGATGAAGGCGAGAAGGGTGAGGAGCGCCAGTGGAGAGCGCATCTTCAGAGGCAGAGGCGGTCAGCGGAAGGGTGTCGCTTTTAGTGCAGTCGCCACAAGACTACTCTGGAAGACGAGCCGTGAGTGGGAGAAGCGTTTTGCCAGTCTAAATAGAGCGTTTTCCTTGTCCTGCTTCTGGTGCTGTCCACCCAGCCCACCATCGAGTAGCCATCCATGTTTGCGGCACCAGACCAGCCAGCGTTGTTCACCACCACAAGCCCGTCCACCTGGTCTCCATTCGAATAGCACGGACAGGCACGGGCCATGGCGCAGATCCACATCCTTGGAGTCGGAAGTCGCAAGTCGGGGCGGATCTGGAAAGATGGCCCATGAGCAGCACGGGTCTTGCGAGGCAGAGTCACGAGGACGCCTCTTCCTGGGGCTGGGCCTGGGGCTGGTAACACGGACACTTGACCTGGAATGGAACTCTGCCCAATTCTGGGGGTCATTGGCAATCAATCCGCTTCTCAGTCTCAGAAGCTCGCTCCTGGCAGCGCTGCAGCTGGTGTGCATGTGCGTATGCCTCAGAAGCCATGCATGTACGTATCAGCCGTGAAGCGGTATGGTGGGCAGATGCACAGAGTAACGGCCACGTCCAACCCCGGAGTCCGCACCAACTCTCAGATGCCTCGTTATATCAGTCGGTAGATAGTTTGACTCTTACTACTAAGATATCAAAATGTCATGGGTTCGAGCCCCATACGAGGCTGAGCGAGCAACTGCTACGAGTTGCCAGCCCTTTTTTGAGGTGGAACGCCGCCCCTATGATCTGCAGCCCCTCTTGCTGATCCTGCGGGCCAGTGCACGAGCAAAGCTTTACAACGAACCCCGAGTTGGGTTCCTCGGGGTATACCTGCTCTCCCTTTGCCTTGCCTTTGCCTGGCCACTTTCCGCGTCTGCCTCTCTGCGAGACAGACGGCACGCGACGCTGCGGAGGACCGAGAGAACAAGGGCTCTTGTGGTGTAGTGGCTATCATACTCTCTTAGGGTGGCAGGTTGCCTCTTAAGCTGGGAGTGGTCCTCGGTTCAAATCCGGGCAAGGGCCTCCTTTTTCCAGCAGTGAACAGGGAGGACAAGTGTGAGGAGGACAAGTGTGAGGAGGACAAGGGAGGAAGAGGAGCAGTCACAGAGGAGGAGGTTACAATGGCCGGACCGGTTTGTTGTGCGAGACAGGTGGCGTCGTGGTCCTTGTCCCTCCCATCCGCGCACGTGCCGTTCGATGTTCGTGGGGCCTGCGTGCCTGTCGGCTGTAGGATTCCTTGTTGCGAGAATGATGGCCAGTAGCAGCGGGCGCCCTCTGCTCTGTATTGCTTCAGTCCGGGGCGTCTTGTCTTCGTGGGCTCCTCCTTCCCACTACATGCTTCCGCTCTCTCTTTACTCGCAATCGCCCACAGAGAAGCAAACATACGCTGCACATGGACGAGCGAACCTGCCCTCGCTACATACGCTCACAAGGAGGGATTGTGCAGGCGATGCGTGCCGGGGTCAGTATCGACCACTCACCACCTGATATAGAAGTAACCCAAACTCCAGCCAAATGCTCGTTTAGCTCAGTGGCAGAGCGTCTCTTTCACACACACCCGGGCGTACGCCCTGGGCCCTTTGCGTCTCCTCAGACGCCGTGACGCAGATCAGAGAAAGCCGGGAGTACAAACCTCCCAGCGGGCAACTTCTTTTCTTGCTGCTGGCTTCGTTCTGTCTGCATATGGGTGGCGCAGCGTGCACCGTGTGCTGTGAAAGGCGCTGGGGGATTCCGGACCGGAGATCTGTCGTTGCCCGAACTCAGATTGCAGAGGACGGACGGCACACGTCTTGGCCTCCGTCCCCGACCGGGGAGATGGTGAGGGCACCTTCTTGGGGGCTGCGGTGCGGAGGCACTCCAGTGACGTGCAATGCTAGAGCTGCTGGTTGTAAGCTCCGTGTCCGTTGCTTTGAGGAAGAGTTATGCGACCGAGCTGTCACCGTCGCCACCCATCATTGGAGACATAGCTCAGTTGGGAGAGCGTACGACTGAAGTTCAGTTCTACTTCGTACGGTCGCCGGTTCGATCCCGGCTGGCTCCATAGGACGTCTTGGCATCCTTTTTCCCCCCCGACTGGCTCATTCCGTCGCCTATAGGCACGTAACTGGCCAGAACAACGGAGTGGAATCGAGTCCCACGAGTGGCGCCAGTCGAAAATATACCCGGCCTCACGGGAACGAGTGCCATATTCGACCATTCGTGTGGAATGGCAGATTCATATTGTCGCACCTAACCACCAAACTTGGGAGGGCTAGGGGCCGTTGTGATGCGAAACCGCGTTGTGACGCTGTCGTTTCGGCGGAGACTGCGGAAACTGGAGCTGCCCTCCCTCGCTGCCCAGCTGCCCAGTTGAGGGTAGCCCCGCCGAACCGGCTAAAGTCACGCGTCCATCAAGGTGAACTTCACTATTGCCGCGGGAAGGTAGGCGCTGACGCCACCGGTGGAGGGTTCTCCAACACGGCGCACATGTAAAAAGTCCGCCACACGCAGGAGGTCGTTCAGCAGCGGTGAGGGCGGGGAGGAACGGTGACGTAGAGCCGCAGCTGCGAACGGGCCGTACGGGGCATCTCTGTGAGTGTGTGTGTGTTCCCGTGCGTGCTCCACGTCACATGGGTTCTGGACAATCTGGATAGCCCCAGATCTGACGGGGTTTTGAAGCGTTGTCAGCCGCGCGGTAGTCTGGCCACGACAGCGTACCTGCTATTCCGGTCCCGAGCGCGAGTTGTCAAGTCGTGACGTTGCACAGCCGGGAAGCGGAGACCAGGAGGACTATGCACTTTGGCCAGCCAGTCTAAAATAAGGCAGAATGTTGTTCTGCGGCAGGCATGTCCCTCCCAGGCGTGCACCCAAACAGCGTATCCCATCTTGGGACCGGGTTTGGCTCGAATGTAGGGCTGGCAAGGGACAGCGAGCGTTGCCAAGGAAGATCATCTGTCGGTCCACTGTTTCGGAATCCTTTGGGATCGACATCTGGAGAGAGGTCTCCCTCGATTCTACTGACTCCAGTTGGTCGGGGTCGTATGAATGCGTCTTCCTGTCGGACGCGCTGCCCCACACCCCCAAAGCCACAGAGTGTCAATGCACCTTTCCTACGATTGCATGAAGAGATAAGCGGGTGGTTAAACTAGGAAGGTGCGAGTCTATGTATTGCGACCGCTTAGACCGCACCGAAGGCTGCGGCGACAGCGGCGTGCAGCCGGTCCGCAACAGTTGAGAGTTCGCCAAAGGTAAAGGCCAAGATAGCGCCAGCAAGAGTGGCCAGGAATCCTTCCTTGTCAACGACTGAGCCACTGGCAGTGGCGCCCTGCGAGTGGCAAGTGGTGATAGTGCCCTCCGAGTCGACCCTGACGGTTGTCCAGCGGCGCGTGTTTGCAAGCAGCATGCGGACGCCGGCACCCCGTGAGATGGCGGCCGTGTTCAGGACGCTGGTGAGAATCGCGTTCCGGCGGTCGTATGGCGGGAGCGGGCTGCCGTTGAGGACGAGGCAGAAGCGGCCAGTGTGGTTTCCAAAGCCTAGCCCGAGCGGGTTGGTGGTGGCTTGCAGCTGGAACGGCGTTGCGCTGCCCGTAACCGTGTCGTCCAGAGCGTCAAAGTCGGCATCCGTCAGGTCCTCGAGAATAATGCCCAGCAGAACGACGTTGGAATTGAAGCGCTCGTGCTCGGCGACGACGGCGATAGAGTACGTCTCGGCTTCGAGACCTTGGAAGAGGACCGGGTTCAGACGAGGACAGGGAGTAACGGGGTAGTCGGTGTGCACGACGAGGTTTACGTCTGGCGGCAGACGTGCTCTGAATGTTGCCCCCGATATGACGTTCTGGATCCAAGAGAGCACGGTATGCTTGGACCCCGGTGGGGGCTGTGGGTCTGAGACGGAGGGTCCCCAGGGCGGACTGTACTCCGAGAGTGGCTGTTGGTCAGCTCCACCCAAGATGTAGCGTACCATTGTAAGTAGTATTGCTGAAGTCAAGATAGAACCAAAGAGGCAGTAATGCAGCTTCGAGTTTGGAGACATGACCGCTTGATCGCAATCCCAGGTTGCTGAAAGCTCCTCTAGATGAAACGGCTCAAGGGACGCCAACGGACAGGCCATGCAGGTACCTCCATCCCACTACACGACGACATCCTCCTGTCCAATACACTGACTCTCGGTGCGACACATGACATCGAGTTGCCAGTTTAGAAGGTGTTACACTGCCAGACGGGCGCCCACCACCTCCCAAGCTTCTTTCCCCGGACAGAAGGACCAACGGTGCTCTGTCTGCAGGGCACAGGCCGGAATTTGGCCGCGGTGCCACACGTTTCCAACCGCTTAGTCTCTCGTTGGCGGCACATATCCACAAGGCCACAAACCGCAACAAGGTGGATTGGAAAAAGGAGATCACGAGGACCAATGGAGCCAGCCGGGATCGAACCGGCGACCGTACGAAGTAGAACTGAACTTCAGTCGTACGCTCTCCCAACTGAGCTATGTCTCCGTCTGATCGGCCACGATCAGCGGCGCCACCGCCGGAGCTCCGAGACGTACCGAAACCAAGAGGACAGGCCGGGTCCACGGCGCGGCCGCTACTGCGGCTGCGCTCCGTGGGAAGTGGTGCATTCCCCTCGTCGGCCTTCAGTTCTAGGGAAGGTGTCTGGCGATAACGGGGGGCGTCCACGTCCCTGTCCATTTGGGCAGGTCAGGCGGCGAACACGGGAGACGCTCTGGCTATCTCTGTCAGTTTGGCACCTTCTGCATTGCCTAAAAAGGTGGCTTGGGAGGAGATGAGTCCTCTTTTGACGAGAGTGGGATTCGAACCCACGTCCGAAGACTGCGGAGAGAACAAGAGCCTCCTTAACACAGCGCCTTAGACCGCTCGGCCATCTCGCCGATCATGTCGCTGTCGGCGTCGGCGTCGTGGCGCACCTGTCGTCTGTGCCACAATTGTTCCGCGACCGTTAGTTGAGATAGTGAGCAAGACAGGTCACAGAAGGTTCATCTTTATCTTCTCTGAGAGTATCGAGCCGTACACATGGGTGTAAACACGTCGAGGCAGAAAGCGTGGTATCACAAAAGGGGGCGGCGGTAGGCGCTGCAGTTCAAACGAAGACCGGGGGGATATTGAGTTCAGGAAGAGGGGCGGACACAATGCGCTCAAGAGCGGCGAGCTCGCACGCGAGGTGGTCGGCGTCAATGTCCTCGAGCATTACAGCAACGAGAGCTGCGAAGAAACTCTCTGCGAGGGGGACAACCGGGGTGCCGTCAGAGCGGTGGCCCATGGACTTGGAGACGTCAAAGTCACCCCCGTCGAAGTTGGATGCCACGACCCAACGACTGCCGTTGGTGAGGAGGGTAGTGACAGCAGTAAACCTAGCGCAGGCAGCGGCATCCTGGACTCGCACGAATAGCCATGAGCGAGGGTCGTCGGGGGGGAGCATCTGGCCGTCTACCGAGAAGAAGAGCATGGGCACGCCGTTGTCGTCCACGGCATCTGGGTCGTGAGCCTTTACGAGGGTGAAGTCGGTTTCGTCAATAAAGTCAAACTTGTCGTCGATGAGGTACTCGTCGTAGATGGCACCGACGAGGACAAGCTGCACGCCAGTGCTCGGCTGCTCCGCGACGATGGCAATGTCAAAGACACGCCCCTTGAGAGTTCCACTGTCAGGCTCGTCTGGAGGGGTCACCATGGGGACGTTCCGGCGAATTGCAACCTGGCTGTCTGGAGGAAGGAGATTGTTGACGCGAGAGAGAATATGGTTTCCTTTGGTGATGAATGTGTCGATCTCATCGCATGTGTGATCGGGACGGCGGCTGCGGTAGCTGCGGCGTAGAGGTGACGACCATCGGCGAAGAACATTGATAGCTCAGGCGAGCTGCGGGTTAGAGGCGTTGGACAGCAAGGGGGTGTTTAAGGTGCTCACTGCAGCCAGCGACATGAGCCAAAAGAGCATGGTTCTGCTGAGAAAGCTCCCCGTCGCGTCGGGGACGGACAGGCCGAGCACGACGGAATAGAGGCGAGTGTACGAGGATATGAGGAGGTGCTCAGAGTTGAAGAACAGGAGATGGGTCGGATGAAGGAGAGTGAGAGATGTGGAATGTGGAGGTGGAGGTGGGTTGCTAAAATAGGCGCATGTGCAGTGGTGGCGAATCGACAATCATGTGGCAGTGATGAAGCTTGTTAGCTAGACAACCTCGACCTGCCTTTGTCAACTCCGTTGTTGTTTGTCTCCTGACAACTTCATCACAACGATACAATATACAAGAAACAAGAAACAAGAGTCTCTTGTACTCCGTGCTCAACATTGCCGGAACACGCAGAGTAGGTCGTGAGAAACTGCTCCAAGACGGTATGGAAGCCACAGAAAACCGGAGCCTAGTTCCCTTGAGATTGCCGGTTCATCACTTGTCGCTTCTCGTTTCTACTTCTGCAGTTTGTTGAACGCAATACATAGGAGTGACTGTATCACTGCTACCCTCTCAGCAACCTCGACGGCGCAAACGGGCCGACGCCGACGCCGACAGCGACATGATCGGCGAGATGGCCGAGCGGTCTAAGGCGCTGTGTTAAGGAGCTCAAGCTCTCCGCAGTCTTCGGACGTGGGTTTGAATCCCACTCTCCTCAGAAGAGGACTCATCTCCTCCCAAACCAACCTTTTTCTGGTCTTCACATCCTCCAGACATGCCGCGGGAGACAAGTGGAGTACTGTCGACTTGGGTCTGTTGGAGGACACGAGCCCAACTGACCTATCCTTCCTACTGATAGTCATCGCGACTGGAAATGGTGTTGAGATACGTGCATTCCCCGCACCATTAAACAGAGTCGCTTCTCAGAATGGGGCTGGAGAGCATGCAAAAAGGTGCGACAGGGATTTGAACCCTGGCGGCTGACGCCAAATGATGACAAGCTTCAGCTGTTCCTTGGGAGCAGACGATTCTAATCATTCCCCTTAACCACTCGGGCATCGCACCCCTTGAAGGAGCTCAGCCTGTCAGCTGTAGCAGCACAACGCGGAGAAGAGCCTTGCCTTGGGGGGAGGGGAAGAGGCAAGGACATTTGCCAGTAGTTAGAGGTCTGTTGCCGAACATTGGAGGTACCTGTTGGGCCGTTGACAGCGCTGTTGAACCCGGCGCCGGATGCCGCTCTGAGCTTGGGACAGGATGAGAGAAAGCGGAACGAAGGGCAAGGCTGAGGAGCTATGCACAAGCGGCTGTGCACAAGTGGCTCTGGGGTGAAGGAACCCCAAAACTGAGAAGGCAAAGAAACAGTGGCAAGAGAGAAACCTTGGCCGTCTCGGCTCGCTCGTTTCCCAGCGAGCGTGGCACTGTCACGTGTTCTTCTCTCCTCACGAGTCCCAACTGCCACACTCCATCTGCACTCGCTCTCTCTCCACTCCACTCCATTCCATTTCCGTTTTACCGTTTCCACCTCTCCCCACTCATCTCTTCCACACTTTCTCCCTCTTCTCACTCTGACCATCTCCTTCCATCCGAGACACCTGTCATCATTGACGCTACTCCCTCCTCAGCTGGGAACATGAACTCACCCCCTCAACGTCCCCCTAAACCGTCCGACCGTGCTCGTCAAGCCATCCGGACTTCGATTCTCCGCGACCCTTCCACTCACTCGACACCCAAATTGGGCAACTTGCAAGCCAACCACCGTGCAACTTCCTCCGACACCAGCCCACTCCCAAGCCCGCTTCCCGACCTCATGACAGGCTCTCTAGATACCTCATGTACAGTCCCAGTACGAGTTCTCGAAACCGCTAACGCATCAGACAGTGACACTGCCACTTTGCTTCAACCTCTGTTCACCAATGAGAGCCGTACCAGCCTTGCAACTTTAGGCTCTGTTCATCGTAGTCACGCCATCGCGGATGGGCAGAGACGTGGTGGAAATCAGCTCAAGTCGTTCCTGAACGAGGCACCCTTCGGCACCCCATCACCTTCCGTCGCCTGTAACGAAACCCGCACAACCACCTTCACCTCTGCCAAGAAACTCGCTAATCCTAGCATGTTCGCTCTTCTGATGGAGGCAGACAGGAAACAGTCGGCTTCCACTATAGACACTTCCACGACTCCCCCAACCGAAGCGGAGAGGACCAAGCGGAGCGCGCTCTCAGTTCTGGCGACGGCGAAGGAGCAACCCCCCACCAAAGGCAACCTGGGTGTCGGCATGACGCCAGCCATGATGACGATGTCAATCGGGACCCGCAAGAATACACCCACAGCGCATGTCCAAGATGCACCGCCATCAACTCGTCCCGACGTTTCCGGCTCGATGAAAGCAGTCCATCAACCACAGAAGGGCGATGGGGACTCCTTCCTCCACGCCAAGCTGGTCAACATGGACCGCGAGCAAGAGCGCGCGCTCATGACGTTCAAGACCCACATGGATGAGAAGGCCGCATTGTTGGAGAGGTATAAACAGAATGTCGCCTCGCTTGAGCTCCAGCTCGCGAAGGGTGCGGCCTCTCGCAAGCAGAAGGTTCAGGAGCGGGAGGGGCGTATCTCACAGCTCGACCGCGCGCGCCAAGAACGGGATGAGTGGGCCAAGCGACTCATGGGTGAGGAGGGGGAGAGAGCAAGATCACAGACCCTTCTCAACGACAAAGTCAAGTATCTCGAAGGCGTCAACGGTGAGCAGGCGGAGCTCATTAAGAAACTGGGGGCTCGTGTCAATGAGCTCGAGGGAGCGATGTCCCTCATGCGCAATGTCTGCGATAACTATGTTCCAGACAACGTGAACAAGTAGTTTAGCGTCCATAGCGATGTACCGTACAGTAGAGAACTGTCAATCAAATTCCAGTGAGATGAGAACAAGATATCAGATGAGTTGGCTTAGCAGACATCGTACCGATGAATAGTCTCGGCGCCCCTGCCACCCGGCAACGAGATGCGGCCGCCTTCCTGTCTCAGTGGTTAGACTTTGTAATTAGTACCAGACATCGAGATGCAGGAAAGCATGCATAGCTCGTAGAAAGGGCCAAAAAGGCCACGACGGGGATCGAACCCGCGATCTCCTGATTACTCATCGTAGTCAGACGCCGTACCATTTGGCCACGCGACCGGGCATGATCGTGATCCGAAATGGTTGCCGCGTCGAGGCTGTCCAACACCGCGGTCAGGAAACATGTCAACCACGCGTTTCAACAGTAAGAGAAATAGCTGCGTTGAATACACGCTCAGCAACACACGGTATCACAATAACAAGAGAGGTAAGGCGATGTGTTTGCAGAAGTTGATGTGGCGCAAACCTTCCTCCAACCTTCCGCCAACCTTCCGCCCACCTTCCGCCAACATTCCCTTCCACTGTCCAACACCAAAAAAGGTTGGCTTGGGAGGAAGTGAATCCTCTCTTGACGAGAGTGGGATTCGAACCCACGTCCGAAGACTGCGGAGAGAACAGAGTCTCCTTAACACAGCGCCTTAGACCGCTCGGCCATCTCGCCGATCATGTCCGCTTAGGCGGCAGTGGAGGTGTGTGCTTGCCGCAGCTGTTCGGCGGCATGCGCGCCTCAAACACTGCTTTTGGGGGTTCTGCGTCGAAGTAGACTGGTCATCTCCAGCCGGAATGGCGGGACAACAGACGAGTATGGGAGTGAGACAGGGACCGTTGGCCAAATGTATCCGATGCTTCTCTCAGATGTGCTCGGGCTCCAAATTGCCAGCGACGTTCCCCCGGTCAGCCGGGCAAGACGCGATGCAGTGAAATAGTGAGGGCAAGACTTTTCGAGAGCCTTCTGCTGTGCTGTGGAACCCTCCGCGGCACTGCCCCCTTGCTTGGGCCTCACTTCGTCGTGGGGCCCACCAGCAGGTCGCACAATGCAGAAGACATTTGGACCTCTCAACCTCAGCACTGCTCATGAACTGGGATGGAGCGTGGCTGGAGACATTGCCCAAGCATGATATGTGGGAACAAAGTCCACCTCGGAGGGGAGGTCGCTGGTGCTTAAGGCTGGGAAGTGAACGGACACAATCATCTTTCACCCATGATCTTCGAATGATGCCTCGATGCGGCTTGATTGCCAGAAGGGGCTTCACCTGGGCCGCTTTCGTCGTCCTCAGTTCAACACTCGTTACAGCAAATGATACCTCAAATCACGACCCGATGACAACGGACAATGCTTTGTGAGCGCCCCTACAGCCTGCGCGGAAACATTGACCGTCAGGGGGAACGGCACGGCTACATCGAATACCACCAGTGGCGCATCGCCATCGGAAACGACCCAGTCGAATGGGAAAGGGTACGCGGGCTCCTCCTCGGCTGGAGCGACTGTGAGTGGGGTGATCTCCCTGGTTATCGCTGATTATAGGCCGCTGGGGTTGTCGGCGGGCTTATTGTTGTTCTGGTTGCTCTGGCTGGTTGCTCTGGGTGTCGTCCTCTGGCGACATAGGAGGACAGCCCCGCGGGAGCCGTGAGTCTTGTGCATTTTCGACGCTGAGCACCATAGACCTTACGTCGTCCTGGCACCGTCTGCGGATAGTGGTCAACCTCGATTCATTCAGCCTCCCAACGTTGCCAGGCTCAAGGCAGCTACGGCTGCCGCTGGCTTCAGCCTTCACCGAGCCCACAGCCTGTGAGTTTGCGGCTCGAGTTGATCTGACAGAAGCCCTCGTTCAATAACAGGATCCAGTAGGACCTCGTCCTATCACTTCAATGCCTGAGGGTTCTCTTCGTGGCTGTGGCCCCATAATCGGGAGGGCGACCTATGTGTTCCCGCGCCAGGCTGGGCGAGTTTTCTGGTCCATACAAAACAATGGGGACACCCTCGTTTGGTAGTCTCGCAGCTCTTTCCTCGTGGCTAGGTATGGGGAGGACGTTGAGGTCAGGAGTATATAACGTGAAATGCGGAGTCTTACCAAACAGAGCAATGTTTGCGTTGGTTTTCCCCCCAAGTAGGTGGCCTGATGTCTTGGATAGCGTCGTCGGCTGATAGTGACTTGGGGGACGGAGACAGCTGTAAACCGCTGCAGTCCACAAACGGCTGCCTACTGATGGCAGATTTAAAATGGTCCTACTGGGAATCGAACCAAGATTACAAGAACGAAGACAGGCTGCTCGCCACCATTTGTGGTGTGCTCGCCATCGCTTCAGAATCTTATGTACTAACCGTTATACGATGGAACCAGGGCGCTGTGGGCCTGTTGAGATTGGAGGCTCATCGGACGACGACTTTGAGCAACCTCAGACTGAACTCGGACGTCTCGCTCGATACTCTCGCTCGGTTATGATGAAACCAATGCTCCCACCATCAGGCTCTCGCACCGAGCTCGAGCCTCTAACTATCGGTGTCAACTACGATATCGAGTCGATTCTCTCCATATTCAAGTAGCTAGATCGACCAGAAATGAATCCCCACTCAAACAATCGCAATAGGGCCAGTACGAAGAGGACTGGCCATGCGTGGCTGCCGGTGGAAAGCAATGGTAGGTGGAGGAGCACGCAATTACGATCTTTGATGGAAAGACACATCAATATACTTACTGACTCTGGACCGCGTCGAGGAGAAAAAGAGAATGCCTATCAGACAATGATGGGCTGACCACTGACAGGATCGAACTGCCGACCTTTGCATTACTGATATCAGCTTGATATTAGTACAATGCTCTAACCAGCTGAGCTAAGCGGCCATGCTGAACAGACGCCTTCCTGCCTCTCCGCCACACATGCGTATTCTTTCAGAACGCGGGTCGGCTGGTGTATATTAGTGAGCAGTGAGGGCTTGCCGAACAGCTATCCGAGCGCAAGGACTATTCAGGATTTGAGAAACTGGAAAGTAGTGACGGCGTCAAGCCAAGTAGGGACATAGAAGCTCGAAATCTAGTTGACATCAGGTTGCTAAACGACGAGACGAAAAGAAAAGCCACATGCGCAGCTTGAGCTTCTCCCAGTAAGTGGACGGCGCGGTCGCGTGCACGTTGACCCAGACCCTGTCACGTGCGTCCCATCCGTACCCGTTCCCGTCCGTGTCGTTGCCAAAGTAGGTGAGGTGCTTGTTGGGCGGCGGCATCGCCGTCTGAGTAGGGGGGGCCGGGGAGAGGGAAAGATGTGGGCCGGCAGGATGTGCTTGAACGGCTCAGTGCCAGTCGTTGCAGTCAAGGTTTGCTTTTGGAGGTCAGTGCATGACAGGGTGTCGTTCAAACCGGTGAAGCTCACAATGGTGGGATCGCCGGTGGCAAGATGTGGTGGCAGAGTGTCGAAACTGTCGAGCTGCCCGTCTGCTCTAATAGTTCGAGCGCTGGTGTTGCCGCCCGGCATCCCTCGAGCCTCCTCTCATTGTCGCGTCACGGCCTTTGCGCTTCCTGGTGCGAGATCTCTCTCCCCTGGTGTTTAAGAGAGGCATTGCAGTCATAAGGAATTGCCACCTAGAAGCTGGGCCAAGCGGAGCCGCGGAGAAGGACACCCTTCAGTGCCGACCACACGAGGCGTGCAGAGGGCACGCAAGGGGTTTACTACCTTCAGACCTGCATTCAATACAGTTGCCACGGCAGTGAGAATGCGGGGCACCCTCTATGAACGCCAACTTGCCACGGACGCATTGCCCGGTCACTCGAGGACGGACACGCACAGACACCTCTGAGACAGGCTCCGTCACGAGTGCCAAGCCAGACGACGCGAACAGCACCCTCCTTTTCCTGTCGCCACTGCACCGTGGGCGTGAGAAGATCGCGTCGCGTCACTGTGCCTGGTGGGGTGCTCTGTGGCGGTGTCCCTGGAATAGCCTCGTGCCCATGTGGCTTCCCATTCTCACACCTCCAAAGAAGTGAGGCTTCACGGCGCCTCACTGCGGCCCGGCGAGGCGTCGACCATCATCTGCCCTAACATGCAGACGGCTACAGGGGACGGGAACCGAGCGGTGGAAAGAAGACTTGGGTGCGGGAGGGGAGATCTGAGAGAAGCTGGAATCAATCCAGGGTAAAGAGAGCAGCGGCTTGTCGTGTTCTGGCTCACATGATGCATGCGAGGGGAGTATTCGTCGGACTGGGAGGGAACTCTGACGGAGGACAGGGCGGCAACATGGTGCTTGTCCCTACCAGCGCCGCGTTGAACGACTCGATGGGATAAAAGGCAAGCCTCGCCCGCCGGCCGTAGTTGGTGACTGCTGACCAACTCAAAGGATCACGGACATGGACAAGCGGAAGAGCCAACTCAAGCTCGACAGTCCAATATTGCGTTCGGACGCCTGGCTGATGGTGGAAAGTCCTCACCCAGCCGCTCAACACTAACAGCGTGCTCGGCGGTCTCAGACGTTCGTCTGTCCCCTCCCAGAGCTTCTCCGCGCTCTTGTCTCGCAACTCCACCTTCACTACTCCTCGTCCTGGAAGGTTTGGGCCACGGCTTGCCGCAAGAGGCTCGAAGCGCGTTGAGGCCAAAGGAAGACTGTAACGAGAGGACCTTGAAACGTCTGGAGATGAGCAGCAGAGAAGATGGACAGATAGAGGCAGGAAGGCGCTCGCACTGCATGGGACGGCTGAGCGGTGTATGTGTGTGTGGATGTGGGTGTGAACGGTGGAGGTGGCGCCACCTCCACCTGCGGCTGGAACAACAACAATAACAAAGGCCCGTCTCCAGCGTCTGGAAGCACTATATCTGTCGGCCCCAGGCAGCAGAGAGCGTTCTCTTCGCCCAGTCTCTCACTCGGAAGCACAGGCAGAATGACCCAGTCGCCGCCCGAGTCCATCGGCGAGCCTTCAACTCCTGCCGCCTCCTCGCCGTCGTCTACCTCCTCAGTGTCCTCTTCAGAGCTCTGCACACCCACGCGCGTCAGCAACAACAGTAACAGCAACAACAACACCAGCAGCACCAACAACACCAATAGCAACAACAGCAACGCCACCGCCGCGGGCCAAAACAGTCGGCCGGCCACCAGCCGGTCGCTCGCTCGCGCGACGACCGCTCCGGCCTGGACCCCGAGCACGCCCGCGCCGGCGGCCACGCCCGGTCGTCCCCCGGTCCCTCCGCCCGTCATCACGACGCCATGGGCCAACGGGCAGACGGGGCGCGAGGTGCGCTTCTGGGTCTTTCCTCGCCTGCAGGAGCGCAGCACGTCGCTGCGGCCTATCAAGTTCCGCACCGCGGCGAGCACGCCCATGGGCCGCATAATGGTGAGTGCTCCCCACCACGGGGGGTGTTGCCGCTGTGTACGCGGCGCATCTGTGCCGGCTGCTGCACTTGCCCGCGCGAGGACATACTGACGGCAGTTTGTGTATGCGGACCAGTTTTCGCTCAATGCGCACAACCTCTAGTGAGTTTCGCGGTCGGCAACGTCGGGCTGATTGCAGCTTTGAGTTTGAGGGACGCGAGATTGATGGAGGCGCCACGGTCGCGGGGCTGGGTATCGCCGACAACGGCGTGATCGACGTCGTTCGCGTGTTTGACAGCGAGTAGAGGGTAGTCGCATCCGTGGCGCATCTGTATGTCAGCGAGTCGTGTGTTATGCACCTGTCCGTGAGATGCGTCAGGCTAGCTTGTGCCACGAGATGTTCGAGTCGCGTCAATACGTCAGTGCTGCAGCCGCTGGCGTGGGGGGGGGGTCACATATGTTACACATGGATTAGACACAAGAGGAAGCAGGAGACAGGGGTGCAGGATGTTGTTCGTACACGGTACGCTGGCGGTCGGTGTGAGTAGGGGGTCGCTATCGGTGCGGGCCGGCCGCGAAGAGGGGGGTGGAGCGCAATGGCGGCCGGCACCAGGAATTCTATCGGATAGTGGATGCGCCACAGCAGACTGCCCAATCCCACCCACTCATCCATCCAAGAGCCGAGAGGCGGGGAAGTGGGCGGCGAGCAAAGAAAGCTGCTTGCCGCTGCCGCTGCCCGTGTGCTTTTCGGGAGTGTTGAGCTGCGTAGGCGCCTCGGACCACGCCATGGGGGGCGTGGCGGGCACGGCGGGGGACGAGCTGCGGTCGGCGCCGAGCGAGGCCAGGAGGCGGGGCACGGTGTCGAGCCAGGTCTCGACGTGAGGGCTGAACTCGGCGTCGTCCTCGAGGCCCTCGGCGTTGAGCACGTCGTCGTCGTCCTCTTGCTCTCTGTCGGGGGCGACTGGCGGAAGTTTGAGGGACTGGAGAGGCGACGCGTCCTGCGCGTGCACGCGAGTCGGGGTGTCGGGGTACGGTGCCGAACGGACAAACGACGGGGTGCGCGGGGTGCGGAAGGGACGGAGCACGGCAGCGGCCTTGGGCCTAGGTTCTCCAGCAGGGCCCACACGGGCGGCGTAGTCGACGACCTTGACGGGGCGGGAGGGGCGCTGTGCCGGCGCGAGATGGGCGGGGAGCGGTAACGGGGCGGGTGCGTGGGCAGCAAGGATCGGTGGGGAGGACTCGTGGAGTTGGCCACGGCGCGCCTCCGGGGCGGGTGCGGCCATGACGGTAGTCGTCTCGGCGTGCTGGGCGGAGCGGCGAGGCAGAGGGAGGGGGCGCACGGGAGCGCTGGTGCGAGATGGTCCAGCGGCAGCGACCCGAGCAGGAAGCGCAGCCGCGGCTCGGCGGCGGACAGGACCCGGCGGGCGGGGGAGCAGGTCCTTCCAGATGCGCCGACGCGTGTCCGAGTCCTCATACCTCCACTGCGAGCCGTTGCACGGCACGTCCGCCTCGGCGCACTCGATGCACTGCTTGCGCCACAGGTGTGCGGGGTGGTGACCGACGCGGAGCGTCGCGACGTGGCATGTGGTGCCACGCGCGGTGCAGCGCGAGCACGACTCGGTCTTTGGGCACCTAGATGTCAGCGAGCTTTACGGGAGGGGGGACGCACTTGTACATAGTGTCACCGATGGTGCTATACGCGGGCTTGAAGGCGAGGCGCAGCATGCGGTCGTTGTCGACGCGGCGGGGCGTGCGGGTCGCGGTGGGCGGTGGCGGTGGGAGAGAGTCGGCCGGGTGCGGTGGGAAGCGTGCTGGCGGTAGCGGGAGGAGGGGCGCCGCGACGCGGGCGGCGGAGATCGGTGGCGCAGAAATCAGTGTCACGGGAGCCGGCACGGCAGCTGGCATGGAAGCTGGCGGAGGTGGGGCGTCTGGGGGCGGGGCAGAGGGGGTGGCGGAGGGGGTTGCGGCGCACGAGGGGGGAACGACGGCGAGCTCCGGAGCATCAGCGGCGACAAGGACACGAGATGGCAGAGGTGGAGGAGAGGGTGGGCACGCAGGTGGCCAAGGCGGGATATCGACGTAGCACCGGTCGGCGGGCAGGGTGGGGACGGGCGGAGTCGGAGTCGGAGGCCAGCGCGGGATGTCGACGTAGACGCGGTCGACGGGGCCGCGCGAGCGCGGCTTGCGCTTGGCGCCTTTGCGGGGCGGCATGAGGGGAGCCAGGAAACCGAGGGGAGGGGTGGGGTGGATGGACAGGAGGGTGTTGGACGAGCTCGCAAGAGACTGTGACGACGACAAGGTCGAGTTGGGTGGCGACGAGCGACAATGCTGGCTGGAAAGCTCGAGAGAGGGTGGTTGGACGCGACTGTTTGCTTTTCAGAGATCACCAATCACGTGATTTAGATCATTGTCAGTGATCTGAGATGACGTAATACGGTTCCTCCCTGAAAGAGCAATGACACCCCCCCGGTAAACCTTGGGGGAGCCAGAATTGCAGCAGAAGAATTACATAATTGTGTTCCACTAGCCCCGTTCAACTACCCGCAAGAGCACGACTGTAGGATGGATGGTCCAGACCCCACGCCTATTCGAGTCCTTAGTACAGCATTATTGCTGACAGCACGCGCTGGGCAGCCAAACGACTTGCGGCGGCGTTGCCGTAATGATCCCTGGCAAGCTTACTGTAATTATTATGATTCCTTGTGCTAATTACATGTCGCGGCCCAAGTCATCCCCAGACTAGACAACGAACATTGCAGACCCAGCAACGGCGCAGAGCAGCAGAGACAAAACGAGCGGAACACAGGTTCCAGCAGAAGTGGCCGAAGCAGTGGGGCTCACCGCCCCGGTCCCTGTCGTGGTCGCGGTCGAGGCGTTGCTGGCCGTGACGCTGGCGGAGGCGGAGGGCCGCGCATCCCAGTCGGGATCTGCTGCTAGCGAGCCGTTCTCGGGCTTGCGGTCCGACGGCACGTGTTGGTTCATGCCGGCCGCGAGGTGAGCAAAGCCGAGCTCGATCGGCTCGTACTTGAAGGCCGTGTAGACGTTACGGAGGAAGGGCGTACCGAAGGAGTAGCTGCAATTAGCATTTGCCGACGCTGTTCACGGACACGTTCATGGCCATGGCCATGATGAACATGCCCAGAGACATATGACTCACAGGAGGGACTGGTTTGTATAGCCAATGATCATGCCGAGGCAGTTGCCCAACTTGTGATCCTCATGCACGTTGCCCGTGAGGTGGTATGGGTTGATAGGGTATGTCTCGCCCCCGATTGTGACAGCGATCTGCGTGGTCGTGTTGCACGGGATGGCGTACGACGGCTCCTTGTCCCTAACCTTGTACGAGCCCGGGATCAGGTSGYAGATGGYCTTGACSAGKGRTRTGRSAMGWTCGAWCACAKTGCWCTTTGGCKCAATKTACCCCATCACAGTCGACATGCCGAGCGACACTGTCGTGGTGCCATTTAGGACGGTCGTCGGCGAAAGCGTCAGATTCACACCATCCACACTGATGCTGTCGATCCCGAAGC
>PQXP01000200.1:25885-46501 GCA_002973495.1 Apiotrichum akiyoshidainum
CTGTCYGTCCSTRKKTGTCACGAGCTATAAGCGAGTGCTGGCCAAGCGGTCTTGCTCATAGTCTCCGCTGCTATGTCTGGGTAGCACATTGCACRGCRGGGTAAATGGGAAGCTGGCGGGTCTTGTAATTGAGGGTTGCTGCGGAGGGTTGTCTGAATAGGCYGTAACTATTCAAGGATGGGTGCGGRGRTTGRAATGGTGGACTGRGTGACRACGGCAATGATCTATGGACGGTGGACTTGAGTGGTRTCGGACATGTGCTGAGCTCACACGGCGATCRGACTYGGAGTSGGAGCGGGCTAGGGGATTGCTGGTGAGAACAACATCATGCACTTGGTGCTAGACATGGCTGCTAGACATACGATAACATGACTTGGAGAACAACTACAAAATGGTGGTYCGGCGCRCTCTAATAGTACGCCRAGGAGCAACCRGAGCGAGYTGGTACAAGTCTTGGAGGTGGAGGGGAARGTGATAAGGTGAATGACGTGKAWTATGGACATGGGGGTTGGGYGTACGTAATGACAGTGACAGAGTTGGGCAATTGYGTGTCTTTTGYRRGAYTATYGCTTGGAGAAGGCGAGCARGRRGGGGKWATCWCACGTGAGTGRYGCATGGAAAATGGTGGAGGGAGAGGGTRYGCTGGCTGATCGTRAACTGACYGGTCTTGACCATGACAGATCATGAACTTGCTGGTCTTGACCGTGACAACCAGTGCTATGCATCACTTTCTCCTCCAACAGGTAGGTGCCTCGAATGTATGGGTTGGCCGACTTGGACTTGCCAGGCATGATCATGGTGGGTGAAAGGGACTGAATCTCTAGGGAACCTTGAGGAGGGGCCGAAATCTGCCACATGGATCCCGACAGATGCTCTCCCTTGGCGGAGAGGCAGGAATGACGGCATCCGCGTATGCCGCGTCGATGGCGACCGCGGCACTGCAGCTGCACAAACCGTCCGTTTGCAGTCTTGGGGATAAGTGTTACGCAAGGCTTGCCAACTTTGTCGCACTCGATGCAGCCATCTTCTATCCACCTGTTGTCAGCGAGAACACATGGTGAAATGCTCACTGAACATCCTGGTCGCCAGCAGACGCCAGATTCGCAAAGAGGGGTATCCGCTCCTTCACCAAGCCCGACAAGTCGACAGGCGGTGGAGGAGGCAGTGCCATTGAGGTAGAGGTCGTCAAGAGTGTTACGGTCGGAATGTACCTCGTTACCGTGTAGGTAGTTCGTACCCGATCGTGTCGAGACTCGGGAAGCAAAGCGGTGTCACTTCCTCTAGACCTGTGGACCGAGGAGATGTCGGTCTGTAGGATACACTGTGCGGGTGCCCGGATGGATCTTCCTGCTAGAGGACGAGCGGAGGGGAGCCGTAGGGGAGCCGAGGGGAGACGGAGTCGGCCAGCGTAGTCGGAGTGAAGGCGAGTGGGAGTTCGAGTGGCAAGAAGATCTGGTTCGAAGTTGTAGCGTGGCAACTTCTTGTGTAGAGATGCAGATTGTTTGATCCATGGAAAGAAGGAGCTGGAGACCTGTCCGAGCTGCTTCTTGTATAGTATTTAGGACCGGGCTATTAATAGTCCTACAAACAGACCGGTAGTTCGTACTATGATGTATCTATGATGTCGCTGGGCGATTATGATGTTGCTAATTAGCCATGATGTCACTAACGAGCTATGATGTCGTCCAGCGCCGTGATTCCTATGGTGGACGTCGATACAGCCACACCGGGCAGCGGTGTTGCTATAGTACTTATCTGTGGAATGTGGCGTGGCTGCCGTGGGTCTGTTGTAGTGATGTCGTGGTGTGTCGTTGGAGATAACCACGTGGTCCTACGGTGTCGTGTGGCGTCCATGGATCCTTGTAGAGGGGTGCGTGCCGCACCCGTGTCGGTAGTACGGCTTGGCGGGGTGTGCCGTACTATTCGTGCCCAAAGTTGTGGGGCATCGTAGTGTGTCGGTGTGGCGGCAGGACAGCCGCCTATCGTGTGGGTGAGTGGCAAGACGGCCACTCAGTCATGTCGTGGTGGTGCTATCCGGTAGCACCCTTGAGTATGTGGGACGGCTGTATGCGGTCCCCGTGGAGGGTGGCACGGCTGTATGCGGTGCCCCTGGTGTAGGACAAGGTGGTGCGGCTGTATGCGGCACCCGGAAGGGGGAGTTGTGTGGTGCGGCTATGTGCGGCACCCATGTGTGGGGCGGTGTGTTGTGCGGTGAAATGGCAGGGTCGTAACAAAGAGGATGAATGAGGAATAGGATGGGATGGGATAAGAAGAGGTCGATGAAGAAGATGGCAGGGACGATCGGGGTGCCCTTGCTCTGACGGTCGTGGAGTCCTTCGAGGAACTTGTTGTCACGTATCATACCCACAGTACAGTCGGCGCAACGACATGCTGTGATGATACCGTGCGTCTCACTAGCGCGGAGAGCTAACTAATCGAGAACTCCGTGATGCGATAGGGTACGTGGAGGAAAGCTGCCGAGTGCCAAAGAGGAGTGAAGCCGGTCAGAGCAGTGGTCAAGCAAGTTGATCAGCAAGGAGCGTGCAAGCAGTGATCTCCAACACCGACTGTCAGCTTCCCTGCGTCTCTGATGTCATTAGTCGGCATCGCATCATGAGAGATTCATTCAAGAGTACAAGACATTCTAATAACAATTGATTCCTGTGCTTACTGAGCAGCGAGGACGAGTACACTGCGGGAGGGAATGTAGACCTGGAGCCAGTTTGCGCGGCCGTTCCACTCCATGGGGGTGGTAAAGTACTCGCCAGAGTTGTCAACACGGGCGTGGCCGCCGAAGCGCTTGTCGTCGCTGTTGAGCACCACCTTGTACTTGCCGGCAGTGTCAACACCGACGCGGTAGTCGACAAACGACTCTTGGGAGTTGAAGTTGAAGATGAAGAGGAGACCAGCACGCTCAAAGACAAGAACCTTGTCTCCCTCGTGCTTCAAGGACACAAAGGCCTGATATTAGTCTGTTTTCCATTTTTCAAGAGCGGGAGCACTTACCTGAGGAGCGCTGAGCCAGTGGTACTTGCTCTCGAGGTTGTTCATCACCGAGTCAAACTCGTTCAGGTACTTGTAGCGGAGGAGGGGGTCGTCGACGAGGTTGAACTGGCGGCGGGCATGGGCGAACGAGTTTCCGTTACCCTCACGAGGGAAGTCCATCCACCTGTAATGATTAGAACACACTCGCGGTTGATGCGGTGAAGGCGACTTACTCGGGGTGGCCGAACTCGTTACCCTCAAAGTTGAGGTAGGCCTCTCCGCCAAGAGCGTGGACGAGGAAGCTGTGCTGGTTAGAACAGGACTCATCGTCAAGCAGGTGTTACGCACCGGATCATCTTGTGGAGGGCAAGACCGCGGTCAATGATGGGGGTGAGGGGAGTGAGGTCGGACATGAAGTCGTCTGGCGGTCAGCTCAAAACGTTCTCAGGTGCACGTACACATCTCCTTGTCCATGAGCCAGAAGGCCAGAGTCTTGTCGCCGACAAGAGCCTGGTCGTGGCTCTCGGCGTACGCAACGCTGCGCTCAAGGTGACGCCTGTTGGTGAGGGTGTGGACAATGTTGCCCATGTCCCACTCGTCGTCCGACTTCTCCTTGAGCAGCTTGATCCACATGTCCGGAATCGCCATCGCGAGACGGTAGTCGAAGCCGACGCCTCCCTCGTCCACGGGACGACCAAGAGTGGGCATGCCGGAAACATCCTCCGCAATGGTGATGACGTTGGGGTAAATGTCGTGAAGCATCTTGTTGGCAAGCATGAGGTAGACCATAGCCTCAAGGTCAACCGAGTCGCCAAAGTACTCGTGGTAGCCGCCAGAGAATCCGACACCCATGCCGTGGTGCTTGTACATCATGCTGGTAACACCGTCAAAGCGGAAGCCGTCAAACTTGTACTCGTCCATCCAGAAGCGGAGGTTGGAGAGGAGGAAGCGGAGAACCTCGTGGTGGCCATAGTTGAAGAGCCTCGAGTCCCAGAGCTCGTGGCGACCGCGGGCACCCTCGTGGAAGTAGAGGTGGTCGGTTCCGTCAAACATGTTGAGACTACCGGTCAGGCCAGTGCATACAGTCGACAACTCACCCGTCAAGGACGTTCTTGCAGGCGTGCGAGTGGACGACGTCAAGAAGAACGGTAAGACCCATCTCGTGGGCCTTGTCAATGAGGCTCTTGAGCTCCTCGGGAGTGCCGTAGCGGGACGAGGCGGCGAAGAAGCTGGTGACCTGGTAGCCGAACGCTGCCGGTTAGTGAGGAATGCAGGTGGTAGACTCACAGGCGTAGTAGGCGTGCTCCATGATGGCCATCATCTGGATGGTGTTGTAGCCGAGCGCCTTGATACGAGGAAGAACGTCCTGCTCAAACTCCTTGTAGGTTGTGACGCGCTGGGCGGGGCTCGAGATACCAACTGAACGGCGATTAGAGAAACTCTGCGCTAACACCCACCGTGAGCCTCGTAAATCTTGAGACCCTCGATCGAGTTTGTCGAGTGGGGGTGTTTGAACTTGTAGACGTCCTTGGCGGGGGGGTTCCAGAAGCGCGCGTCATAGACGGGCGAGACGTCGAGGTCCTGGGTGACGCGCTGAATCCAAGCGGGGATACGGTCAATCTTCTCGCCACTCGGGGTGGTCATGGAGATCTTGAGCTTCGAGTCGTGGGGGATGGCGCAGACTCCCGGCGACTTGGGGGGCACGTAGCACTCCCAGACGCCAAACTCGTTCTTGGTCATGGGGTTGGCGGTGTGCGACCAGTTGTCTGAGAAATGTGGTGAGTCACGGTTCTGGTGCGCACAGAGACACTGGGGACAAACTACTCACTAAACTCGCCAATAAGCCTGGCCTCTGTGGCTCCGGGAGCCCATTCCCGGTAGGTGACGCCGCCGTTAGAGTCCACCTGGAAGCCCATCGACTTGTATCCTTGCGAGAACTTGTCGAGGCCGCCCTCGTGCTGGTCGATTGTCTGCTTGGCCTTGCTGTAGGCCGAGTAGCGGTCACGGAGACCGGCAGAGTAGGGCTCGAGCCACGGGTCGACCCGGAGAACACCGGTACCTGTGTCGAGTTAGAGACGTGGGAGAGGCGGCGGGGCTGTCAGAGGGTGCTCACCATCTTCGGGGACAGGCTTGGTGGGGGCGGCGACGGCGGTCATTGTGGAAGTGGAGGTTGCGAGTGGGTGGGAGTCTAGCTGGGCTAGATGATTTTGGGAGTGAGGAGTGAGAGAGAAAGAAGACGGGCGACGAGATGAGATGAAGAGAGATGAAGAAAAGGATGCGTCTCTGTGATGGGGTGGATGGATGGGTGATGGGGAGGGTGGTGAATGAATGGGGTGGAGGGAATGGCTTGGATAGAAGAAGATATGCTCGACGGTCACACCGACAGAGAGTAATGTCCCCACTGTATCGTCATAGCTACAGCATGCCAGCCCGCAGCCAGCACCTATCGGCTCACACGGCGTGCACGGCGAACCCAGCCAGCCAGCCAGCCAGCCAGCCAGCCAGCCAGCCAGCCAGGGTGCAGCAGCGGCACGGCGCAAGGCCGATTTGGCTGGCCATGGCATCGCGCTGGGGGTGTGCGGTCATGGATGCGGCAATGGCATGTAATGCGCGTGCCGTGCCGATATTCCTGAACCCTGAACTCTAGCTGGCTGGCTGGCTGGCTCTCTCTCGTCCAGTGCACGTCCCCAGAGATTATTACTACTGGCCCCCGCCAGTCGGGGGTGGGCCTGGGCTTGGTGCTGCCTGCCTGCTGCTACCTGCTGCTGCCGTTGCCGCATCATTATCATCATTGTCCAGCCGACTGCCCACTTTCTTCTTGCTGCTGCTGCTGCTACCTGCTTGCCAGTCTCGAAAATTATAATCTGCTACTCATCATGTCTGAGCGGACGCAATCTGTCCGATGTCAGACAGAAATCAGAGAGAGAGAGATGAAGAATCGGCCCGTGGCCCCCGGTTGGCCGTCCAGCAGCCAGCCGTGAGAACACAGACAGGGCCAGGTGGCTGTAAAACAGGATAAAGAGAGGTTGAAATCGTTGCTCGTGGCGTGGCGGTTGGTGGTGGGTGGGGGGTGTCGGAAAGACGATCATTTCGACCCGGATCGGCAGGTGGGCCATGGCTGACGGAAGCAATGCCTGCAGATCATCACGTGATCACCACGCGTAGTTGCACCTGCTCTCTCCTGATCTCTCCTCTTCTTCTCCATGCATCAATCTCTAGATGCTACATCTCGCGGTATCCGTATCCGTCCCCAAGAAGCTATGGATACACCACAAATCCATTCCAGAGGCAACCTTCTTCCTCGGCGATTTGCAACGGCTGAACACCATCACAGGGTTCACCACGGAGCACCGGGCCGTATGACCCGTCGCAAGTGCCATTGATTGCTCGAGAGCACGAGTACCCTGCGGCCTGACAGACCCTTCTTGCGTGGCAAGTCAGTGCTCCCTCTTTGTTCTTGATCCTGGTCAGAAATCAACCTGGGGCAAGCAGTTGTGCTCCACCGCTTGAGCAACTACTCCTAGTCAAACTAATGGTCCATAACAGCAACATATATCTACAGCTGTAGTATTAGAGGGCGGCAGCGAGACCCGCAGCAACAAGGGCGAGGAGCGCCTGCGGTGTAAGGCCCATAGCAGCGCTGTGAGAGCTGGTGGTAGCGGCGTTGCCGCCAGCGGAGGTATTGGTGCCCGACTTGCCGTTGGAGCCAGCGTCGCTGCTGCCACCCGACGAAGCGCCGCTGGAGGTGGCACCCTTGGCAGAGGCAGAGGGAGTCGCAGAGGCAGAGCCAGTGGCAGTGCCAGCGGTCATGAGCGAGTTGGCAGTCTCATTGCCGGCCGCCTTGTTGGCGTCCGCGTAATCCTGCAGGCCTACGTAGTGGTTTCCTCCGTAGGTGGCGAGGCCGCCAAAGTCGGCGGGAGCGTTCACCCAGCTGCCCCCGCTGTTTGCAGAGCATCCCCCGCGAATTTCAGTGTAGTACTGGCGCCAGGCGGCGGTGGTGTCGTCATTGATCGCCCGCTCGCAGTTGAAGCAGTCTGATTCGAAAGCGTCGCCGCCGCACCAGCGGTCACAGTCGGTGCCGCTCTTCTGTTCATTTGCGCAAGCGGTAAAGCTCGCGACAGTCGACATGCAGAACGGGGTACAGAATGCCGAGACGGGTGCCATGGAGGGGTGCTGGCGCTTGATCGAGGCCGCCGAGGCGAGGCTGACGATGAGAGTGACTGGTCTATTAGTTTGACAAGGGGGGAAGGAACTTACAGAGAACGGCCGAGGCGTACATGGTGAAGATTGGATGTGAGGTCAAGGGTGAGTCGCGGATGAGTGGTTTGCTGGGAGGTGGTAGTCGCTGGAGAGGGGAGAGCGATTGGTTGTTGATGGCAAGAACGGTGGATTCTCCACCTCCTTTATCTCGTTTGGATGTTCAACACCACCTCGAGCTTTGCATGACCTTTCAGATGCTGGATCCCGAGCGGAAAGATACTGCCTGGCAGCCTGTACCACGAAGCTCCTAGTCCCATTCCGCAATTGACGGAGCTTATCGCAGTGGTTCAATGGCGGTGCCTCGGAGACATGCAGTTCCCAGGCGACATAGCTTTTGGAGCTGGCGGAGCGAGGAGACGGCCCAGGCCGGAGGCGCCGGGAGGTAGCGCCAGGCGGCTCGGCGACATTATCGTCTGAGACAGTGACGGCAGTGCAGTGACTGGAGGATGAGACGCGCCATCCCTCAACGTCGCCGCCGCGCTTCAGGAACATCCGTCAAAGTTGGTGCTGGTGTATCAGGTTTGGAAGGGATCGCACTGCCCCCCCGCGACGCCGTGTTCAATGGACGTTGTAGCGTTTCAAGCAACTAACTGCCTCGCTCATTTATGCAGTGTCCTGGGAAGAAGATTTGTCGCTGCCCCTTGAACGCTGGGCCTTATAGTTGCAGTTTGTCTCTGTGCGCACCCGCCACACAAGGTGATGGCTGGGTAAGGCGAAAGTTTCAAACCAGACGATCTGTGCATGCGCCAGACGGCCACTTTCTTAGGGGTGAGTAGAGATGCTGCCGAGGACGGCTTGGAGGCGGAGCACTGGCGCGGCGAAACAACGACCTGCCGAAAGTCCAAATCAGCTAAAACTTGCCCAGCATGTACTCATAGCTGCCCCCACCGCACAATTCTCGCTCTATCATTGCCACACACCATCCAATGCCTTGTTCATCATTCCAGTACAAGTTTGTGCTTCGTTCCACCAATGTCTTCTCCTGGCATGATCTTCGCTCCGACGCGATTCCTATATCTCCCAGAAGCAAGAAGCTAGAAGCTAGAAGCTTAACGCTTCCCACGTGCTTCCCCTTCTGACGTTGTGAGGTGTGGGAAGTCTCCGTCAGACATGTATCGCTCCGAGCGCTCCGAGAGGGCTGACAGTCCCTCTCTAACGTTAGCAAGACTCTCGCAGTGACCAGGCCGTTTGGTGGCACAGGTTGGCCGGGGACAGCTGTGTCTGGCGGGGCCCATCCTCCTCTGGCCTCCGCTTAGACCACACCCTGCTGCACAGCTATATGTATCCGCAGTCTATGCAACTGCTTCTGATGAGAGAACGGACCGTGCGCAGAAGCGTATCCTGTCTCGGACCCCTCCACCTCCGATTCGCGCCCTCCTTTGGACGTCCCCATCAACGGGGAATTCCCAGCAGCTGTCGTAACTGCATCAGCGATTGCCAGGTGACCACCCTTTCACGATCCAATCTCCAGCAACCTATTCAAGCAGCAGCTCGAGCTGGGAAATCTCCTCCTTGACCTCCGCGATGCGCTTCTCAAACACCTCGACAACGAGTTCCGCGTTCTTGGCCTTGACGAGGGCAACGGCAGCGTCGCACCGAGCGGCGAGCAGCGCCTCGTACGCCCTGGCGCACTCGACGTAGAGCTTGCGGCTGTTGTTGTCGTCGTCGTCGTAAGACTTGGCCTCGTCGTACTTGCGCGCCGCGCGCGAAAAGTCGGTCTCGGCCTCGGACGCGAGGGTCTTGGCGGTTGCACACTGGTGCTCCGCGTCACGGAGGATGCGCCTCTCGGGCTTGGCGGCCTCGCGCAGGACGTCGAGCGAGTCGCGCAGGACGTTGAGCTTGATGTCGACAATGGTGGCGCGAGCGGGGGTGGTCATTGCTGCGCTGCGTGTGAAGGTCCGAGGACAGGGCTATGGGTGGCGGCACTTGCGAGTTGTGGGTGAATGGGGGGAAACAGAAGACGAAGAGTGGACGAGTGGACGGATGGACAAGGCAGGGGCTGCCGTGCCTTTGGATCGGGGAAGAGTCGGCGTCACCCCAAGGCCAGAAGGTCTGGGGTACAGCGGTTGGACATTGCCTCTGGACCAGGATAGCATGCTCCCGACTTGAACCGTCTGTCACTGCCGCTTCCACCACTCGGCGCGTGGCCGTTTCTGCGAGCTCTCTGCATGTTCGACCATTTCGACCATAGCGCGCCATCCTCGACATACCCATCCTGTTATCTATCAACTCTTGTCGCTACTCTCACACGTCTCTCCATCCCCATCTTCACGGCTCCCGCACCCCTCCGCACAAGTTGCCCATCGCTGGCTGACTGCCACTCCATCTTACATAACACCACTTCTCTTCAAGTGTATGTCCGAGGAATATCCGACACGCGGGCACGCCGCCAAGCCTGGCGCGGCTGTTTTTCCCTGAGACCTCCACCGCAGCAGTCCATTCCCACATTGCTCCGACATCATCGTGTACGCTCTGCTTTCATCTCATCGTCCAACCTCTCTCTCTCATCTGGCTCTGCCCTTCGTCGCCCTCCCTCCCATCACACGACACGAAATGGCCGCAGCACTCAAGTCCCTCAACCTCACCGTGATAAACGACGAGATCGCAGCCTGCCGCACCTCGCTCGCGGACCACACCTCGCAGCTCGCGGCCGCAGAGCACGACCTCGAAACGACCACCTCCCTCTACTCCGACCTCTCAGAACAGTACCTGCAAGCACTCAAGGTGTACGAGGCCGATTCCGGGCAGGCGGCCGCCCACCACGATGCGTTGCTGGCCGCGACGTGCAAGTGGAGGACCGCCGCGACGCGCGTCGACAGCTGCACCGCCGCGATCGACTGCTGTAGGCGCATGATTGCATGCTTCGAGGAGCGCATCAGTACACTGGAGAAGGACGCGGCACAGCTCGACACCGACCTCTGCTGCCCATAGCGGGATGCAGATGGACATTGACTGTACATCATGATGTAAACGATTGTAACGAGGCCGGGACAGCTCTGCAAACTGCGTCATAGCTCCCATTGACCGTGAGCAATGCGCGGTTGCCCACTCGTCAGGTTCCATCGTGGAGAGGCAACATTGAGGTACAATAAAAAAGCCAAAGGAGGGGAACGGATGCGAGTAGTCCGCTGTGCGATTTGGCCGGCGGCACACCATCGCACAGATCGCCAGAAAGCGACAACTGACGTCCATAGCTGCATGCAACGGGGACCTAGCGGAACAATCTCTCCCTGACTCCCCATATTTGTGCGACCACTCCGCTACTCGTCCTTGTCCTGCTCGGCGCCTCCAGCCTGGGCGACCTCCTTCTTCAGCGCGTCGATGCGGCGCTCGTAGCTCGCGATGAGTAGCTCGGCAGTCTCGACCTCGATAGGGAGAACGGAGAGCAGGGTGCTCGCGCGAATCCATGCTGCCGCCGCGTCGTTGAGCTCGGCAATATCGGCGTCCGTGTCGTCCTCCCTGGGCGGGAGGGCTTCGGGGTGGGCAAGCTTCTCGTAGACGGGCGACGTCTCCGCAAACGTCTGGCGCTCCTGGGCCAGAGCGGCCTCGGCCTTGCAAAGCTTGCCGCGCTGCTCCTCCAGGAGGGACGACACGCGAGCGAGCTCGTCGTTGAGGTGGCGGATACGGATGTTTTCGATCGAGACGGTCATGCTGGTTATCCGGAGCAAAGAGACACTGTGTGGAGAGGTCACGGTGAGGTTCGCCGAGGTGAAGAGCCCTATTGTGGAATAAGATGATAAGTAAAAGCAGAAAGGAGAATGATTCTAGGTTGCGCTGGCTACTGCAAGCTAGCGATCCCTCCGTGTCACTCTGAGGGAGGCCGTCGTGGAACGATCTAGCGGCCAGCGCGAGCGCGAGCGCGAGCGCGAGCGGAGATGACATGGCTCAAAGTGAAGGTCAGTGATCAGGACTGAGCGGCACGTTTGTGCCGTAAGCCATTATTGGCTGGGACTGAGACCCGAGCTCGGCGGTCGGCGCGTTCGGCGCGAGCCCGGCGCATTGATCGCCGGGCGGGAACAGTGAAGCTTGTGTGACGGCAGGAAGGACGGTAGCAATAGTGATCACAAAGGTGGGCCCAGACGCCTCGTCCCAGGCTCTGCTGAGAGTCCGGGTCTTTGCACAGGGTGAGCGAGGGAGCAAATGAGCTCATGATGTGGGAGGCCACAGAATGCCGATCTGCGACTGAAGGTCAGTTGACACAACTAGCATTACCGTTCGAATGCCGCATTCATCCCTCTTCACTCTGTTATACAGTGCCGCTGGATAGACCCAAAAAGACTCTCCTGGTACATGCTCCCAGGCTGAGTGTAGTGTTTCTCTACTCCTCAAAGCAAGTCGCGTCCTGGAGGAGGCGATATCCCATGGTGCAGTCCAGCATGACACACTTGCCCTTTACGCAAGCCACGCGGTGGGCGCCGGGCAGGTCGGCGCAGCTTTTGTGGTCAGCGCCCTTGTCCATACTTGCTCGCTACGCGAACTCACTTGACGCCAGCGGATGTCTCGCTTGAAGGGTATGAGCCAGTCACACAGCCACCACACGAGCCTGGATGTCAGCAAGTCACATATCACGAGATGACTCACTGGGATCAGACATGGTGTCGATGCAGTCCCAGGAGTCCTGAGGGTGCCCCGCAACCATGCACGCGGATTTGCCCCGAGGACACAAGCGGGAGCCGCCAAACGCGACCTGGCCGTGTCCTGTCGCTAGCCGTTGCCGGCGGTGGGTACTCCGGGGAGGAACGTATTCCGAGTTGCGGTAGATGATGGCCGAGGCGGCGCTGCAGGTGGCCTGGACGCCGACGGGGTTCTTCACATCGCACACACAGCGCGGTGGGCTCGACGTCTGGAAAGCGACGTTCTTGGCGCCAGCACACATTGCAAAGCAGGCGGGCAGGTCGGTGACCGGCGTAAAGGTCACTGGGGACCAGCCGTCGCTGAGCTCCTCGACGCAGCCTCCGTCCTTGTACCATTCAGTGTCCCGCAGGATTGCCTAGCCATCAGTATCCTTTGAAAGCGTGCGGCACTCACCGCAACGGTGTTGCAGCTCATAATGTCCGTTTCAGCGGCGCCAGTCGGAGTGGCTGTTATCCACTGCTGGTCGGGGGCACTCTCGCTGCACATGCAGTTCTGAGCATAAGGGTAGTAGTACGCCCACGTTGTTGTGCATTTGGACTGGACGTCAGCACTGTTCGACAGACATGTAGCCTTGCAGCTCACAGCACAAGTCTCCAGCGTCCAATCCTTGTTGCTGCCATCGATTGTTTTCATGATGGGCTGTCCGCTACCGCTGTAGCATCCCACCAGCGAGTTGTAGGTTGTCGCACGAGAGGGCGACACCAGAAGCGACAAAACGACTGTAAGAGTAGATGCGAGCATAATGATATGGGCTGCAGACAACGACTGCGCTCACTGCGGACCTCTTATAAGCGTACACTGCCCATGTATCAAAATCATGGATCGTCAACAGCCCAAACATGGCAAAGAATTTATCAAGAGGATGAATCCAGCGCCCAGCTTTCAGAGGCATCCTTTTCCTGAAGATAGCGGCCATTGTGCTACCCTGGCGGCAGCGACCCACGAGGCACTGTTAAACTTGTTTGGCGACAGCCAACGTGAAAGTAAACGCCAGGTATCACAGGTACTTGAGCACTCACAACATGGGAGACCCTTTCCCCATTCTTGTCTTTTCTCCGTGTGGCGCAAGCGCTGGGGAATGGCAGGCCACGAGCGCCACCCACCTTCAATTGGAGGTTTTTTTGCTACCAAACATGCGCTCAAAGTCTGAATTGGGTAAGAGTCTGAATAGAGGCAATACGAGAGTGATATTTGGGGTGATGTAAACTTGGACCAAGGTAATGGGGAGCATAGCTGGAGTAGAGGAAACTCGCGGGCTGCAAACGTCCCAGGGAGCCGCCACACGTGTCCCAGCGCAGTGAGATACTTCCTGACTTCTGTCTCCTTTAGACCTGCCGTCGAGATTGGAGTTGAGGACGCGCGTGCTCGACTTACGCGACCTGCGCCACCAATGCGGTGCGGTGTCAAAGGTCGATCTCGATACCGCGGTAGCGAGAGGTGCGATGCGACTGATGCTGACCATACTTTTGTCTTTTGGTACTTCAGTGCCACGTGAAAGGGGTGATCGTCCTGGAATCAAACCGACTTGCCGGAGTTTAGCATTTCCTTGCTGGAGCCCAACCGCAGCGTGGGGTCCGTTCTCTCAGCTGGTTCTGGGCGCCTGCTCATCTCTTCGATGCGTGCTTCGTGGAGTTGCCCATAGCCTTCACAGCGGCGGGGTTCGCCTCGTCAGCGTAGCTTGGGGGTTCCCAATTTTAATATTCAAAGCAGAGGCGGCTTCATGATCTGCTGTGGGTGGGTGGCACAACCTTCTTTGCGTTACCTAAGCAGCTATCGTTGCGCAGTCTCCTCTATTGACTTTACATATCGCCTGGCCGTGCCAGGCACGTGAGTGGCAGAATCAGGCGATTAGGACTTTGTTGAACACCCAACAGACAGCGACGCCACCAATATGTCGTCGGTGGCCTCGCAGCAATCGCCGCCATGGGCCTGCTCTTTTGGCAAGGTCCGGGCGGTCATGGCAAGAGAAATGACCCCCCCTCCATCCTGTACCTCCGCCCCCCCCCCTTCTAGCCATCTAGTCCACCCTTCAGCGCTTGCATAGTACTCCCTCGTCGCTGTGGAACAAGGTTAATCAAATTATGGGATGGGGGGGTGGCTGTTATACTATTAGGCCTTGCATTAGGAACAGTATTAATGGGGCTAATGAAAGATTGAAAGAAGACGGGATCAAATTCACTCAGCACACACCAGCCAGGTGTTGGTGCACAGCGCGTCTCGCGTCGCCCAAGCACAAACAAAGGAAAGGATCCCCGACCGACTGTTCACTCTCCCTCTCGCTCTAATCCATCCACAACCACCACCASCAACCACCACCACCACCACCACCACCACCACCACCACCACCACCACCATCATCCGCTCCGCGCATCCCATCCATTCCCCACCCCCATTCCTTCCCCCCATATCTATCATCCTCTTTCCCTTCTCCCCACCTCTTCTCCCCTCTCATCTACTCCAAATCACCTCCAACCCCCGGCCCATCGCCATCGCTTTACATCTCCTCGACGTCAAGGCGCACCCAAGCTTACAAGGCAACCACCCCACTCGCCCTTACGCCATCAACACCGACCCACCCGTCAAAAGCAACGCCTTCCTTCCCCCCACAACCCACAACACCACCACCGCAGCTCTATCACCATCAAAACACCTCGCATATCATCCAAACCCACACCACTCCCATCATCACCACCCGCATTCGTCTCACCACCCTCGAACCCATCCGACACGCCTATTCGCTGTCGGCCCACCACACTTAGTTGGACTTCCCCGCCCCTAGTTGTCGATCCCTCCACCCGGCCTTCCTTCCCTCGCCGGCTCAACAGCAACCTCGTCCAGCCAGTGTTTCTTTTCCTCCATTCCTTTACCCAACGGACGTCTCCCTCCTCTGCAGACCGCGACCTCTCTCTCTCTCTCGGACTCTGATTCACCACAGACGTTGGCAAGACCTGGCCTTGTGCCCTGCCTGAACTCAATCTCGCACAGGTAAACTCTACTTGCCCTGGACACAGCAAGAGCAGGCAACTGTAACCTCCTCTTGACGCCTGTGTGGTGGCCACTCTATTTCATTCAGCCCGAAACAAGCCAAACTCTGTCTTCCTTTTGGGTCCCAGCACCTAACGGCCTCTTCGCTACAGAGTCTCGATCACAGCCGCTATCGTCAACATCCTCAAGGCGACTTGAACCTGGGCTGTTGTACCGCCCCATACATACATACAGTCAACGGCTCACTGGTATTTGTCCGCCCGTTGGTCTTAGCTGCACAGCTCCCTATCGTCGTCCTCCTTCAGACCCGATTCAATCTCCTCGTCCCATTCCTAGTCTTCTTTTCTCCCGGCTTCCACGGCTTCGACAAGACAGGTGCGCGGCTTGCAAAGAACCAGTGCAGCAACTCTCCGACTTTGCTATCAGGTATCAATCCTACGATCTCTGGGAGTGTCACGGGTACCACCTCTGCAGCAGTCGACCGTGTCTGGAACTGCTGTGCGCTACCACTGATCTGGTGATCTGAGAGGCATCTCCGGTACCTCCGGGATTGAATTTGTATCCCTTTCTCCTACCGCTTTCTGCGGGCGGCGACCACCCGGGACGACTGACGCAAGCCGATCTTCTCTGGCGTGCCCCTCGCGTCATTCAAGTTTCGCGTGCACATTAATTAGAGTGTGCGTGTACGTTGCCTGCGCCTCGACCCCAGTGCCTCTCTCTGCCTACTACGTCGAGCAAAACGACGCTTTGCCTGGTCGCGCCGGTCTGCCTCTTTACCTCTACAGTCCTCTTGCAATTTGTCACCGCTCTCGCATCACGAGGTGCCGTCATACCATCGGACCGAGAGACAAGACGCGTGAATCCATCCCAACCCGCTCGGCCCGCTCCTCACTGCTTGCTCTGCGGCACCACAAGAAACCACCGCGCGACCTCATCGTGATACATAGGCTGCTCCCGTTGCTCCGGTTCCGCCAAGCTCAGCACGTGGTTGTCGTAAATCTCGCCAGCTCCCCAGGCCTGCTCTAGCTATATCCATAATTGGCAGTGTTCCCGGCTACCTCTTGACACATTCTTCAAACCGTCCACTGCAGTGTGAACGTCACCAAGGACCAACGCCTTACCACATCGGCCCCTCCGCATCGTGTCCAGACACTTTTCCGCATACCTCAGCAACAAGTAGTCTAGACTGTCGATTATTCCTGCTTCCGCTTCCACTGCAGGTAACATTACCTCTGTCGATCTTCACTCGTGACACGCCTTTTCTTTCCTGTGTCATCTGGCAAGGAACCACTCTGTGCCTTGGTGTTTTTGGAGACTACCTCGACGACTAGTTATAGCCAAGCACCGGTTACGAATCTCGGTCGCTATTCCCCTTTCACTTGAGGCAGTTTATCCAGCCCTCGCTCGTGCTCGCCCTACAAGAGGGTGGTTCATCCCCGTCGTACGCCTAGCCTTTCCTCGAGCCGCATCCTTGGGGCCTAACCGCCGGCGATCACTAGTCCCCGTTCCCGCAGCTAAGGTGAGTTTACGTTCTAGACTCTTTGGTGGCCTGTTGTTCTTTCCGTTCCTTCACTCCGAGTTTGGCCCCTTTGCTGGGAACTTGGTCCCCTCCCTGTCCCTCGTACGCATTTCCCATCTCCGTTTCCCTCCTCAGTGTGAGCCTGTGGCCTTGCTGGAAGCTCTGCGTAGGTTCGGTGGCAAAGTACCCCTTGGATCCCCTGGGGAACCTTCCGACAGTGACCTCAAACGCGGTTCCTGACCGAACTTGAAAGATTCTCGTAGGCGTAGGCGGTGTGCGTCTGTGTCTTGTGGCACAGGAACACTTTGCGCTGGACACGATCAGTCAACACTGCTTTCCACCAAGGTAGTACTCTCCGTTGCCCTGCCCCTGCCTGCCTGCCTGTATCTGCCAGCAAATGCAAGAGGCCGCAGGAGGAAGGAGAGAGAGCCAGCCAGCCTGCCTGCCGGCCGGCCGGCCGCCTGCACAACTAGCCAGCAGCAACGTACGTGCATGCAACACATGCATGCACGCACGCACGCATGCACGGCAGCATGCGGACCGAATACATGTTTATTATAAGTCTCTCATTCATCCACATGCCCAAAGTCGTTCTTTTTTTTTCCATCTCTGTCAAACCAGTTTCTCGTTGTCGACGTACACTGCATAGCATCCATCCGTGCACACACACACGCACCACCATCCACCACCACACCACACCACACCACTCCCACTCCATACACATCCCACCCCACCCCCCTCTCTCCACTGCATCATACTCACGCTCACATACACATCCATACACACATACAGCCGCTCGCACATCACCCACCCACCCACCWKCCCACAGCCCAGACAGCCTGCAGGCTACAGACTGCCTTTACCCTTTCATCAGCCGTCAGCCGCTTACACCACTGGCGCTGCAACGCCACAATAAATGGCGCGTTTCACCCAGCCAGCCAGCCAGCCAGCCAGCAGCCCCTTCTCTCTCTGTCTTCCGCCCAGGACAGGTTGCCGGCAGTAGGATTATAGCAGTTCTCTCCTTCGCTTGCATTGGAATGTTGCTTCCCGCGACTGATGTGCTCCCCCCCCCCAGCCAGGGGATAGAAGGGAGAGGGGGGAGGAGAGATCTGCAACTGATGTACGTCAGTCCGCACCAGCGGGTGCATCGTCGTAGACTTTCACATTTACAGCAGCATCCATCCATCCTGGCAAGCCTGGACCCCCCAGTGCCAAGCCCACATCCATCAACGGGGCGGGAGTGTACTGCTGCCGCTACTGGCTGGCTGGCTGGCTGGCTGGCTGGCTGGCTGTACCGCGCACCCGCCTGTCCCATGGAACATGTTCCCCTTTGCTCCCTTGTTCCCTTTTATCCTCTCTCTCTCGTTGTCTCTCTGTCACGGTCTCCTTCTTCCTCTTCCCAGGCAGTGCACTTTCCCTCCCCCTTTCCACAACCATTTCTGCACTTCCGCAAGCAGCAGCAGCAGCAGCACCCCCCATGACCACCTCTCACCCAATGCATACAAGAGTTGTTCGATCGACAGCGCAGTGCCAAACTCAGGGCTCCAGTTCCAGGTCCAGGTCCAGGTCCCCAGGTCCCCAGGTCCGTGACCGGAAGCAGCCCAGCCCATCCCTCCTCCCTCTGATCCTCGGATCTTCGGACAGGCGTCGTACTGCTGCTGTTCCTCTTTCGGGCTTCTTCCTGATCGACCTGATAATCCCTCGCCACATCCTCAGCCAGCCATGGTGCACGAGCACCCTCCAGTGGCTGTCACATTACACTGCCGCGCGTCGTCCACTGTCCAGCCAGCGGCCAGCCAGCGGCCAGTATACAATCCCCCCAGCTCGGCCAGCTCCCTCCCTGGCATCTCCCCACCCGCCAGCGCGTCACGCGCCATCCGCCACCATGCTCGACTGCGGGCGGCGCACACGGTCGTCCAATCCATGTCGCTCGCTACCATGCATACCGCATCGTGTGTCCGTCCCGACAATTGCGCGTCGCGTTGATTGTAGTGGGCGCGTTGCATGCGGTGGGCAGTGGGCGCGGTGTGGGTTGGTTGGTTGCGCGTCGCGAGGCCGCCCACCTACCATCCCGGCCGATCGATCGCGCGATGGTGATCAGGGAATCCAAAACGACGCGGGCGGGCGCAAAAAGGAAAACCAATCGCGTTCCAGAAACAAGCTCATTCTTTCTTGTCGCGTCTACGCGTTGTACCCGGCCGGGGGGCTACCCGCAGTGCCGCAGTGCATCGCGTGCATGCGGCACACCACCAATTGACTCTTCTGTTCCCTCCTTTCCTTTCCCCCACCCGCACTCCCGCCCAAACAACCTTTGTCCTCTTGGTTGTCCTTTCGGTTTGGGATTCTTCGGACGCGTCGCCGCGCGCGCAAGAGAGAGAGAGAGCGAGCCAATCACCTGTTCATGATGCGGCATTTTACACGCCCCTGCAGCGTCTGCGTCCGCGTCCGCGTCCATCGCTTATGGGTGCATCGTGCCATTGCATGCGATTGCAGCGATTGCATGCTTGTTTGAGCATCCACCGCAATCCCAAGACGGCCAAGACTTGCTCCCTTTCTCTCTCTCTCTCTCTCTCTCTCTCGCTCTCTCTGTTGATCAATCATCATCGCCATCGTCGCCATCGTCGTCATCGTCATCGTCACCGTCACCACGCAGCGGCCGCTTCGCCCGACGCCGCTGACAGCATGCAGGAAGCAGCGCACTGACCATGGACTCACAACTGACCGTCAAACGGCAACGCAACGCTGCGCCTCTGGGACTGTGCGCCCCGTTGCCCCGCGAGCGGGCGCGGCCGCGGCGCGCGCCGAGTAACGAGGCAGGGGCAAGCAGCTAGGCAGGAAGGCATGGCGCTTCTCGCCTCGCGCCGCACGCATGCACGGGCCGCTGTGGGAATAATGGACGAGCGCATGTCTCACATGTCTGCCGGCAGCAGCCACGGCAGCAGGACCGAGCGAGAGCAACAGGCTATCACGAGAATCTGAGACATCGGAGACACGCTTGCATCGAAAATAGAAAGAAGACACACACATGCGATGGAAGAAATCACACACGCGATGGAATAAATCGCACACGCGATGGAATAAATCACACACGCGATGGAAGAAATCACACACGCGACGGAACAACGGAAGAGTGACGGAAGGCGCGCGCGCAGATCTCTCGTTTACTCAGCGTTCTCGGCGCCGTCGTCGCCGTCGCCGTTGCCGTCGTCGCGGTCGGGCTTGTTGTGGTTAAACCTGAACTTGCTGTTGTCGTTGGGGTCGACGGTGTAGCACCGGCGCTTGTGGGCCGGAAACAGGTCCTGCTGCGCGCCGTCGCTAAAGCCCCAGTCCTGGGTGTACGACGGGTTGTCTCCCCACGCCTGGTCATACTGCATGTTGTTGCCCGTCTTCTGGAACAGGTACATGGGCTGCTTTGGGCCCGCCACGCACGGCCCAAAGTTGCCGCCGCACTTGCGCGGCACCTTGCCGGCGCCGAGCGTAATCTTGTTTCCGCTGCAGCTCGTCGCGACGTCGCCGGTAATCTTGCACGCGTACACGTTGTTGTACTGCCGTCAGCGACCCGTGGCTTGCTGCCACACTCACAATCTCATTGCCGTAGCCCTCGCCGTTCTTCGACTTGTGGATCCAGTTCCACGAGCACAGGCAGCCGCCGGGCGGGCACGCCGGCATGCCCGCGGGGATCTTGTACGACGTCAGGCGGTAAAAGGGGCTCGTGGCGTTTACCGAAAAGACTGTAAAGTCGGACGGCTTGACGGCGTTGATGTCGGACGTGTACGCGATCGCGAGCGCGGTGCCGCCAAACAGCGCGGGGTTGATCGGCTGCCCCGCGACCTGCATCGTGTGCAGCGCGTTGCGCTGCACGCCGTTCGGCACGCCGCACGCGTACGGCTGCTGCGCCTGCTGCGGGCGCAGCTCGGGCGGGCCCATGCTGCTGTACGCGCGGTCGCAGTGCAGCTCGCCGACAAACTCGCCGCCCGCGGGCAGCTCGAGGAAGACCCCCGCCGGCGGCGGGAAGCGCTGGCGGCCGTGCGCAAACCACTGCTCGACGGTCAGGTGGTCAAACTCGCGCAGCGGGACGACGGGCGCGCGGTTGCGCATGTCCGCGTTGGTCGGCGGGTCACGGTACGGCTGGTCGCCGAGCAGCCCGTACATGGACGGGTGCCAGAGCGCGACGCTGGCGTCAGCTGCGGCTGCGGGCGTGCGTTCGTATGAGGGGGGGGGGGGGGGGGGGG
>PQXP01001036.1:18176-63703 GCA_002973495.1 Apiotrichum akiyoshidainum
CGCGGAGTCGTCTTGCCGTCGTCCTTGTGGTTGGCCTTTATGAGCTTGAGCGCAGCCTTGCCGTCCTCTGCCTGCGTCACGTTGTGTCCCAGCCGCCGCAGCATGCGCGACATGAGCTTGCGCGTCAGCGCGTCGTCGTCCACGACGAGCGCATTGAGCACTTCGCTCGGGTTGGCAGGCACGCTGAGCTGGCCGTGCACGGGGGACATGGGTAAAATGGGAGACGGGAGCGGAGGGGATGGGAGCGGTGCTGTGGGCGAGGAAGACATGGACGCAGCGGAGCTGGAGCCTGCCACAGGCGGCGGAAGTGCAATCGTCATCGGTGCCGAGAATGCTTGCATCCGCGTCGAGACTGGCCGCTGCTGTCGCAATGGTAGAGATGTGGAGGCCAGCAACTCGCTGCCGCCTTCAGTTGCGCCTGCTGTTTCTGCCGGAACGGAGTGGGAAGACTCCAGCGGGCTGACCAAAACCAGTCCGCCGGGCGTGATTGGTGGTGACTCGGGTGATGGCGGAGCGTCATCTCGCTGCAGATGCGTTGGCGGAAGGAGCGGCTCAAACGCGCCGGGACTCTCTGCCGGCGGCTCCAGCGTCCTTCCCAGTGAGCTTCTCGGGGACGGAGCGCGGTCATTCAGGTCAGAACGCAGGTGCGCGACCAGGTGGGTGGGAGGGCGGAGCGCTGCAGGTTCGGGCATTTGCGGCACCTGTGGCTCTGGGACGGACGGAATTGCGCTGCTGAGCGTGGCGACGGACGAGCGGCGCCCGGAGACGCTACTCAGCTCGCTGCCCGATGCACGACGTCCAAATGTCAGGGGAGGCACAACCTCTTCCTGGGGGGCCAGGTCCGGGTGCTTCTCGACGGCGGGCGGGATGGTGTACGGCAGCTCGAACCTGTCTGTCAGCATCAAGCTCGGATTGCCATGTGTCCACACTCACCAGAAGACACTGCCCTTGTCGGGCTCCGAGTCGACGCCGAGGCGGCCGCCGCTGAGCTTGACAATCTGCGTGACGAGCGCGAGGCCGAGACCCGAGCCCTTTCCACCCTGCCTGCGACCGATCTCCGTCTGGACATATGGCGAAAAGAGGCGATTGTCGCGAACGTCTGAAAGCGAGAGGCCGACGCCAGTGTCGTGTACTTCAATGCGGATGACGGCTTTTGTAAAGTTGCACCGTGGAGTTACAGTCGCTTCAGTAGTGCTGGTTTCCGCAGTACGTGTTGTAGACTGGGGGCTTCCGGGACCGTGCGGTTTGTCGAGCGACACGCCCTTGCGCAGGAGCTGGGACGGCATCTCGTCACCAGAAGCTTCGCCCGGCTCATCGCAAGGTTTGCTGGGGACAATCACCGTGCCCTCCACCTTTGGTAGAACAGGGTATAAGAGCTGAGTGACGAGCTTGACTCCGCCAGTGTGGGTAAACTTGAAGGCGTTGCTGATGAGGTTTGAGCAGATTTGCTTGAATCGCATCTCGTCCCCGAGCACGACGCCACCCAGCGTGTCGATTCGCGGATCGAGCACCAGCTCAAAGTCCAACCCAACCACCTCGGCCGTAGACCGGTGCGCGAGACCGACATACTGCACTGCGCGGTGGAACGAGAATGGCTTGCGCGCAAGGGTCAGGTTGCCCGACTCCATACGGTTAAACGAGAGCACATCGTTCAGCACCTGTGATGTCAGCAATTGTTGTGGTGACCTGCGCGTGTCTAAGGGTACAGCGTGCTACGCCAGCGGCGTAGCAACTCCAGCCTGCAGGGCACTATACACAGGCTGAGACACTTCGCCGAGTTCCCACTTCGAATGGAGGAGTTGGCCGGGCGCCGCCACCTTAGGACCCACCTGTTCCATCATCTTCAAACTGCCGTCAAGGCCCAGGATGAGGTCCTTGTGGTCATCCGACATGTCGCGGAATGCGCTCTCGCCGTCGAGGTTGGCGAGCGCCAAGCGTGCCGTGTTGAGCGGTACGCGCACTTCGTGAAAGACTGGGGATGAGCAATCGTGGCGCGGCGCCGACTTACTGTACGAGACAAACCGCTTCTTCGAGTGCTCAGCACGGCGCTCCATTGCCTGAGCACTCTGCACCGCCCGGTACTGTTCCTTGAGCTGCGCGCGGAGCGAGAACAGCTGGCGATCGGCGCGCTCTTTGAAGTACGAGACACCAGCGAAGAACAAGTTGAAAATCTCGGCTGGGAGAAGTTAGCTACCGCGACACCAGCATCAAATCAACACGTACATGTAATAGCGTTGCGCCAGAAGATCCGCGCCACGTTTTCCTCGTGCCAGAACCGGATGACGAGCAAGGTGAACCATACCGTCGAGGCCAGACAGTGCAAGATGCGGTTCTGTCGCAGCGCGATCAGCGCCAGGGCAGGCAAACCCTGGACAGTAGCGAAGAAGTCGAGATACTTGCGGTTGAAGCAATTGTTGTTGGCGAGGCTGAAGAACTGGGTAGTGTGAGCTAAGTGGCGGATCGGACTTCCCTGCTCGACGTACGTGACAGTCACTCATCTCAATGGCGAAGACAAACTAGATGTCAGCCGAAATCGTCCGGTCCACGCAAACCTACAGCCCAAACCCAAGCCGCGGCAAGTAGAGCCAACTGGTAGAACCAAAAGCTCCGCATCGGCACGTTGAAGATGACGAGGAAGACGAGAGGGACGGTAAGCGTGCCGCAAACACCACCGTAGGCGTAGCTGTAGAAGGTCGTCCAAGGGGTTTGAAGCGCCAGTGTGCCGACAAAGAGTGCCAAGATGTACATACACGCCAGGAGGGCTCCAGGCCGGCTAGAGAACCATTGCTGCGGAGTCAGCTGGTTTATGCCAGAGATGAGCTCACCTCCTTCTGGAATGCGCGTTCCCTAGCAGGATCGTCAAAGCTGAGATCGGCAAAGTTCTTGAGAGGGACAAGAAAGTTGTCGTGGACGACACGGCGCGCCCACCTCCACCAGCGGTGTTGTGGTGAATGGCTGATCTCACTCATGTTGGGGTAGATGCTCGGGGCCGCCTCCGCCTTTTCAATGTCGATGTCCAGGCTCTCCTCTTCGGTCTTCTCTCGCTTGTGGGTACCACCGTTGCTCGCAATGAACGAGGCAAAGTCGTGGTCTACGACAATGCAATTTATCGGGGCCGGGTTGACGCCTTCGCCGTCGCTCGCCGTGTTGGTGCTTTCACGCCTGGGAAGGCCTGGTCGGCCACCACGGCGGCCCCCGCCTTCTCTCGCCCACTTGTATTCCTTGCCTCCACGGCGCGCACTGATGATCAAATCGGCTTCAGACATGCTGCCGGGCAGAGCTCCGACACCACCGGATGCCCATGTTGACTGGTCATCGTAGCGGGAATGGAAGAAGTGCGGGTGGGACCTCTCGCTGTGCATTGTGCTAATAGACAGACGTCGGCTGCCCGTGTTGCTGTTACTTGGGCGCGATCGTGCCTGCGCCTTTGCTGCTTCATGAAAGCGAACAGCAGCATCTTTGAAGCGGCGCAAGTAGCTTCGCCCTTCGTTTTCGGGAAGAGTTATCACAAGTCGGGTACGACCCGCCAGAGCCTTTTGAGTTAACTGCGCGCCAATGTTGACTTCGTCTACCGTTGAAGGCTCCTTCTCATCAAGTTTGGTTGCGTCGGCAGTGTCGCGTCGCCACCAACGGTGGCCGCCGGCCTCGGAGTCGCGGTTGTTCTTCATGATCACTCGGGCTGTGCCGCACAGACCCGAGGCGGGGTGGGAACCAGTTGGTCCTGCCGGTAGGGCTGGAGCTGCTGGCCGAGAGTGTCGCAGATCCCCGAGTGAGCTGTTGGGTTTGGTTCGCGTCGGTGAGGTGGTCGTCGAGTGAAAGGAATGGGAGTGGTGAAAGGAATGGGCGGGGTGCTTGGTGGCTTTCTGCTCTGCTGTCGAGGTCTAAGAGGTGTGGGTGGAAACGAGTAGAGTGCGATGCACCGAATGGAGATGCAGTTGCAGCCTGTTGAGCCTGCTGGCTGTTTTACGCTGGGCCGCTAGGGCACTGGAACCTGGCTTACCACAGCTCACCCATCACGGTGTGCCTGCCCCGGGTGCTGTGACCAGGAGATGCTCATCGTCCGGTGATCTCAGAACACCCAAGTTCGCATTGCCTGGCACAACAAAGGGCAGCCAAAACGCCACCCATCGGACCTTGGGTTCCAAACGGCCAAAATTCCCTACACAGGCAGCCCTCCTGCTGTCCCTTTGCATTGATGCCGTCGCAGGCACTCCACTGTAGATCTGTCGCGATCTGCCAAACTCTGTCGTGCCGCGCGCTGCCGTGCGACCAGCCGAGAATCGCCGACTGTACGGACAGTGAGTAGTTCCGACAAGGACAAGGAAGAGTTAGTTTCCAAGAGATCCTCTGCTCTGTTGCTGTCAAACACGCGACGACCATGAAAGTCACTCCTATGCACCTTCACTGCAACGACTACAACTTTACCCAACTGATGCCGGTGGGCAACAGAATCACCAGCCCTCCACGGCAAACGGCAAGCCGAAGAGCAGAGCAACTGACTGCCCAACGACGCCACAATGCCGATTGTTCCATCATGCCCTGATCGTGGCGTTTGGGCAGTCTGACCAACCTTGTTACCTTGGTACCTTGGGGAGGAGAGAGAGCCTGGGCCGCTTGTTGCCCGCAGGTCTTCAGCATCAGTGACCACATTATGTAGGGAAACGCACAAGGCTCACTGGTTGAATTGTTGGACAAGAGCACTCTACGCCTGGCGGCACACTTCACTCCTGATCACTCAATCACTCATGCACTCATCACTAGCCTGCATGGCAGACAGACTGTCGACATGTCGATATTTCATCAGCACCAGCGGGCCTCACCTTGGAGTTGTTGTCCAGCAGTGGGACTCGAGAAACATGGCCAGTAGCCTCCCATCATTCACGGCTCTCAGGTCGCACAGGTCGCACAAGAGAGCCTCACTTGCCCCTCTCTGATCACTGAGGTTGGGTTGTTCTCTTTCCCGTTGGTCAGTCATTCTTAAACTGTCTGTGTCTTGGCCGTGAGTGGCGTGTTCATCACCATTCATTGGTAGGGCAGATGATTCTACATCCGACTTCAGAGCGACGTAACACTCACTGCGCCTGGAGGGCTGAACTTCTCATTCCAGGGTACGCTGTCTCTTTGCCGGCGTCCTCAAAACCTCGGCAGGATTCCCCCGTACTTCAGAAAGCAACGGATGCAACCTCCCATCTCTCCCTCCGCTTACCTAACCCACCCAGATAACACTGCAGCCAACCTCCGGGGGCCAGGGCTGCCAATCCCGCCTGGCCTTGTTCAAGGTAGTTCTGCTGTCACCTATGCCACTCGTAGCTCTCGGTTCCACTGGAGCAGGGCTTACCAGGAAAAGTCTGTTCCCGAGGCGGAGCTGATTCTGGTGAGCGAACCCGAGATGCAACGGAGCTCGCTGAGAGGACGTTGACTGCTACGCTCTACCCGGCCTGTAGTGTGTAGAGGGATTAGAAAGGGAGGCGGACTGTGAAACCCGCCGAGAGGGAGGTGGCAGAGTGGGCCACCTCTTCCGACGAGTCGATGTCGGCCACACCACACCAAACCCCGCCGCATGTTCTCATTGCAGACACCGCCATCTTATCTACATTCCTCGTTCTTCTTATTGTTCCGCTGGCCCCTGTCCCAGCCAGCGCGATAATCACCGTGAGCCTGCAAGCCAACAAACGTGACCCTACAACATGTACCCAGACTAGGCAGACCGATGAAGCCACGGTCTACACGTGTCAGAGCTGCGGGGATTCCAGAGTGTGGGCAGAGACTGAGATTCAGTCTGTTCTTTTGTTGTCCAGTTTGTATCTGTGTTGTCCTCTTTTCGGTCTTTTCCTTTGTTCCAAGTTGTTCTTTGGTCCTTAGCTAATCGGCACGTCCCGCTCTTCCCACTCAGCCCTCTTGAATGCAGCTTCAGCCCCATCAGCCAGGTATACAGTTGACAATGTCCGCCAATGCTTCCATCCCTTGCACGGAGCTTCCGATGAGCTTGCAAAGCAATTCGCAGTCAAACTCTCCTGACACCTGCCCATGCACAGACAGGACATTGAGCCCCCCTTCTCGGGTGCTGAAATCGCGCGGGTGACATCGAGAACTTCAGCCGGAACTGGAGTATCCCTGTCGGCCCAAGATCGGCCCGAAATTTGTTTCGGACGAGGTTCGACACTGGTATCCGGGCTTACGTTGCCGTGGTCATTGTTCACTTGTTCGGATTGTTAGATTGTTCTGTGGGGGCATTTTGGGGCTCCTTAGGAGGAAAGCAGGTGGAAAATGGGGAGGTCAGGAGCTTTCGTTGCTAACCAGCCCCCTTGATACCAGTGAGCAGAGGTAGACATCACCCGTAACGAGCCACGACGAACATCAGTGAGCCTGACAGGCTTCGAATAAGTGCAGATCGTTGCTTCATCTACATAAATACAGCGGAAGGCTGGACATCCTTAAGGGTGGACTCGAAAGACATATCATACTAGCCCGGACCTGTGTCAGTCACTGGTCTTGCCCGCTCACTGCTTCCGTTGCCTTGCAACGTGCCAGTGTCCTAACTTCTCATGTTGGGTGAGAGCAACATGCAGCGATGTCGCCCTTGACCCTTTTAAGGGTGGCACTACTGCACGGTCGGGATGTTGGTGTAATTCACTTTTGATGTAACCTGAGTCGTTGGCTCCGGAGGTCTCCACCGATAGGTCTTCCACTTGCTCGGCGTCTGAAGCACGGAAAGAAAGCGCAACTCCGGTTGAAAGCAACTGCGACTGATACTGGTTCCGGCTCCTCACTCGCCCTGCTGACCACAGAATAACAATACTTCCTGAGGAAAGACACTAATATCCCGCCCTCCCCTTTTATTCCGTGTGAGATCAACATACAGGACCACAAGCTACTGAGGGGTTGGCTCCGCCAATGATTCTAATGATCTTGGCGTGTTTCTGACTACTCCTGCAGAGGTTCCCCCAGAATCGACCGAATCCTCGGACGCGGTCATGTCCAAGCAGCAGTTAGAGACCAGCAAAGACAGACAGACCGTCCACAGGCACTGCAACCACTTTCTGTGTGGCGCCACTTTTGTAGCTGGCAGCGAGATGTTTCGTAATGTTCGTCATCGCCAGCATGAGAGAGGACAGGGAGAGAGGAATAAAAGGAAGAGAAAGAAGACCAAGTACAGCACTAGAGGAAGTAGAAGGCTACCAAGCAACAGGGAAGAAAGGTCGCCGACTACTACCGCCAAGCATCGTCGCCGCGGCGCTCCTCGTAACGAGAACCGTTCTTCCCTCGCTTGCCTCTCCCCACTCACCCGTCAACAGAGCGTCATAGGCCAGGGTCCAGCACCTGTTGTCATCCAGAACTTGTTTAGCCAGTTGTTCTTCACTGCCACGCTCTAATCCTTCTACCTCCTTCATATTCTAACTACACAGCAGAGCCAGAAATGCGTAGAGCCAGGGCTTGTTGGTGCTGTTTGTCCGTTATTGTTACCCTTTCTTGTTGCTCTCGCGTCGTCATCCAGGTGAGTTAAGCAAGTCGTCGGGAGTATAGACACCGTCATACTCTAAGCATATTCATCCACTCCTGACGCAACTGGCCCTCTCTCGCCGCTCTATACTCCTCTTGTCTTTCCACTGGCATCAGCCTATCATTTCATGGGCATTCACAATCTCGACTCTGATCCGGCACGCCTTCGGACCCTTTTGAAGCGTGTAGCTCTGGCGCGTTTATTGGCTTCCTCCCCCATTCCTCGTCTAGCGTCAATGTTCCTCGCTGGAGCTGAACATTCCCATGTGCACCTCCGTTGGTGATGACTCAAGTGCGTGATTATTCAGAATCATAGCGATCACAACCATCTTCGCCACACGCCAGACCCCTCTGTGCCAGAGAAACAGGTGGACAAAATAAGATAAATAAGGCCAAATATGACCACGTGAAATGACATCATGCGTCCGTGCAACCACTACGCGAGAACAAACAAACAACTCTCTGTCGCTAACACTCTTCGGGCAACTCTTTGATATTTGAGACTCTTTGAGACTCTTCTGCAGCCCTCCGACGTGGCCCACGAGAGGAAAAAAGGAACAGCAAGAGCAACTGCTGGTGCTGTAGCCTCGTATGGGGCTCGAACCCATGACATTTTGATTTCTTAGTAGTAAGAGTCAAACTATCTACCGACTGATATAACGAGGCAAGAACGTTGTTCATCTTTCCACTGCGGTCATTGTGTGGATAACTCTTCGGCGCAAAGGCCACGATGAAACGAACGAGGCCACGGAATCGGGATGGCGGGCTTTGCTACCCCGAAACAGGGCCGTGGAATGCACAGGTGATCATTGACTACTATAGACCAGGCGGTGAAGGGTGAACGACCGCCCTGAGGATCGTGGGAATCAACACTTCCATCTGTGCGCTTGACAGCCACAACATTCTGCCTCCAGACCTTCGCCCCACACTGCGTAGTCGCACGACTCACGTCAATAGGCGGGGCCTCAATGCAGTCGCTTCCTCGTTATGGATAGAGGGCGTTCTTAATATAATCAAGAGCGATGCCAAGCAAATGGATCAGGTGCGTCGTTATGTCATGAACCGGCGCGTTCAACGATGCTGACGCAGAAAAAAACCGCCGTGCCTCCCTCACCGAAGACTGAGAGTAAACCAGTACATGGGGACCAAGAGGTTCCTGTGGTGCGGCCCGCATCTTGGGAGTGGCGGTGGCATGGCCCGAGAGCGGCCCGCAACCGAGTAGACCACTTAGTTGGTTGCCCTCGTACCGTCGACAGAACGGCGAGATGGTAGCTTCCTCCTACATCCACGCTTCTTCAGCTAAGAGGAAGGTCCTCTGTCAGTTCGGCGTCTTCGGCCTATCCGTCAGGCCACCCGGATATATCCTAATGAATGTGGGGCCATGAGATGGTGCCCCTGCCTCTTTTCTGCTCGTCGGGGTCCTCGGCGTAGTTGAAGACTGCGTCTTGACTATTCAGTACGCTTTGGCCCACTTTTGGGAGCCCCTCATTGGCGGAGTTGGGGGCAGCCATGGGGACCTAGGATTGTGGGTCCGGGGAGACCGCCGTCCCCGCGGAGAGGCTCGGAGTGGTCCAGAAGGAGTGTACACAAACGCAGCAATCCGTGCGTGCACCGTCACTCGCCGGTGGCTGGTGGCTTCCCCAACCCCACTGTGTACTGGAACGGTTGCCCTGGACTGCCCTGCTCACGAGAGCAAGGGTTGCGTGTGGTCTGGGACGTATGGGAGTTGTTGGTCGCTGTGGTAATGTGGAGGAAGGTTTCGCCCACTACACGTGATAGGCTCGCCCTGGATTATGCGGGCCGCGGATTGCTATCAGCCACCGTGTCTGACTTCTTTTTCGCTCTACGCGCCGTTTTAGCCAAGGATTTGGGTGCCATATTCGGCTTTCAACCCGTCTTGGGGCTTGGCTTGCTGACTGGTTCCCGGCTAACCACCCTCTTGCACCTCATGCACCCCAAGCCCCTCGGCTTATCCTACTCGACCTCGGTCACCGTCGATGGGCATGTATGCATGCCGCTATGTCCATGTCCATCCAAGAGGACAGCCATCACAGCTCGTGGTCGAACGGTACATAAAGAGGCTATCCAACGTACAACTCCAGTCTCCATCACCCACAGCGCAAGTATACCCACTCCTACCTACAAAAACACCTACACCCTCTCTCGATCTCGATCTCGCTTCACTCCTTCGATGCTCATCAAGACCCTCTTCACGGTCCTCGCGACCCTTGTTGCCGTTCAGGCCGAGCTTCGCGTCGTCCCCGAGCCCGCCAAGTTCACTACCGGCGAGACCACTCTCTGCCTTAGCCAGGACTTTTACATCTCGGTTGAGGGCGATGGAGGCAAGGCTCCTGCCGACCTGACCGCTGCCAAGGCCGACGTCCGCCAGCGTCTCTTCGCCAACACCCACCAGTACCTCTCGCCCACTCACGGCCAGGAGTTCCTCTCGAAGGGCTGCGGTGGCAAGCTCAACAACCTCATCCTCCGCTACAACAAGGACGCCAATGTTCAGTCCATTGCTGCCGACGCCCAGACCAAGATTGAGAGCCGTAACGCCAACGAGGCCTACACTCTCGAGGTCCCCGCCAGCGGCCCCGCCGTTATCACCGCCGACTCCTCGATCGGCCTCTTCCGTGGACTTACCACCTTTGAGAACCTCTTCTACTCTACCCAGTCCGGCGGTGCCTCGTGGGGTGAGGCGCAGGGCTCCAACTGGCGCCGCTACGTCGGCCCCGGAGAGCGTGTCGAGGCCCGTAACAACGCTCCCCAGATCTACGCTCCCTTCGCTCCTTACCACATTGAGGACAAGCCCGCCTTCCCGTGGCGTGCGGTTCTCCTCGACTCGTCGCGCCACTACCTCCCCAAGAGTGTGATAAAGAAGCAGATCGACGCCTTTGCTGCCGTCAAGATCAACGTTTTCCACTGGCACATTGTCGACTCGCAGTCGTTCCCCCTCTACCTCGACTCGGTTCCCGAGCTCGCCAAGATCTCTGAGAATGCCGCCTACTCGCCCACTCAAATCTACAACGAGGCTGACGTCAAGGATATTGTCGACTACGCCGGTGCCCGCGGTATTGACGTTGTCATCGAGATCGACACCCCCGGCCACACTGCCGCCGTTTACAACACCTACCCCGAGCTCATTGCCGGCTTCGTCCAGCACCCTTGGTTCACCTGGGCCAACGAGCCTCCCTCGGGCCAGCTCCGCTTTGCCGACCCCGCCACCATTACCTTCACTCAGAAGCTCTTCAAGGCTACCCTAGGTCTCCTCAAGTCGCCTTACTTTGGTACCGGCGGTGACGAGATCAACGCCGTCTGTGTTTCCAACGACACCCAGACTGAGGAGATCTACAAGAAGAACGGCTGGAAGTGGGACTTCTCGAACGCCACCACCTCGGCCGCCACCCTCTCCGAGGCCCTTAAGCCCTTCACTAAGGAGACCCACCAGGTTCTCAAGGACATGGGCCGCACCGCCGTTGTCTGGGACGAGATGGCCATCGAGTTTGACTCTGGTATCACCAACGACACCATCATTCAGGCCTGGCGTGGTCCCGAGTCGACCGCTGGCGTCATCGACAAGGGCTTCCGTGTCATCATGGCCGACTACAACTACTTCTACCTCGACTGCGGACAGGGCGGCTGGGTTTCCGGCAACCCCGACACTGACAAGCCCGAGACTCTCAACATCAACTCTTGGTGCGACCCGTACAAAACGTGGTTCAAGGTTATGAACTACAACCCCTACCTTAACCTCACCGAGTCCCAGAAGGAGCTCGTTGTCGGTGGCCAGGCGTCCCTCTGGGCCGAGCAGGTTGACGCCAACAACCTCGAAGTTCAGCTCTGGCCCCGTGCTGCCGCCTTTGCCGAGGTCTTCTGGACCGGTGGTGGAGAGAAGGGCTTCCCCCGTGACGCCGTCTCCGCCGTCGGCCGCATGCACGACATCCGTTACCGCCTCGACGCCCGCGGCTTCCGCGCGGTCTCGTTCCAGCCCGAGTGGTGTGCTCTCCGCCCCGGAGAGTGCAACCTTCTCGGCTAAGCGCTAGGGTGATGCCCGTTGGTCCAGCCTCTGGGTCTTGAAGACTCGCCAGGTAGCGATACAAGAAGGAAAAGGAAATTATTAATATTAAATACGGGCAAGTCACAGTTGAAGTTTTTATGAATTCTACTTGGTTATTTTGACCCTCTTGTGCCACACTGTCATGTTTCCGCGACCAGCACGGAAAGCGGCGCAGTCTTGGAGCGGAGTAGCATATATGAGCGAAGTCCCTCGGCCTCTTCTGGTTGCCAATGAAGAGCTCAGACCAATCCGCATCTGCAATGAGACCGAGACGAAGCCAATCCCTCTCTGGTTTGCCGAGTTCAGAGTCTTGGCGAAAGAGCTCGCGTCTGAGATTGGAGCCCAATCTGGACCGGAGGACCAACGCCCCATGGACGTGTCCGCAGTCGGCTGGCATTCGGCTGCGAAGAACAGCCGCCTGCTTGCCGTGTTGACTACGGGTGCTCTGAGTCACGATTGACCCTGCTCTCCACATTGCTCCCACGCGTCCGCAGTGCACGAGCCGGATGACCGGCTGTGACTGAATGTACCATTGTCTGATGGACAGAACGCACGACGGTCCATGCTTGCAATGAAGGTTCAAGTCAATTGAATCGGCGCATTTTTGAGCACCGAGCAGAGCATGTCTCCGAAACAGCGCCTCACCTTTATCCCAACGACCTGTATCTGTCATTGCTTTGAGTCGGGGAGCTTCAATATAACAACGGCGGCCGGCGATCTTTCAACGGGGAGCGGTCCAGATTGACAATGCATTAGGTGGGTATGTAACGCCACGCTTGTTGGACCGCAAGAAAGACGAGAGAGGCAGTGTGGTTGCTGATCTGCTGCCAATGCCGCTTTCCGTGAACACCTGATTTCAGGAGGGAGCAGGATTATCGGGAGCTCGGGAGCTTGGGAGCAAGGTTCGCCACATGGTGAGGAGGAAGCGGAAATGCAAGGAAGATCTTTGCCTCGTCTCGTTGCCCTCGCGCCAAAGTCTCGCAACAAAGTCTCCGTGCGAGCACAGACACCAGTGATCCAGTCATGGGGACGACCGAGTTGGCGACCTCGACTTTGGGTAGGGCCTGTCCACAGGTTCCGACCAGGCCCTGAATGGAGTCGAAGAATACCTTCGAGCTCGATTGTTCTTGTGCTTCCATTTCATGATGTTGACGAAGCTATTGCGGCGGGGCATAAGTCGGGTTCTCAGACCTGAAAGACGCCAAGCGTCCCGGCGTTCCTGTTACTTGGTGCTCCCGCTCAAGGGCTCACTCGGGAGGCGAACAGGAGCGAGCTATGGCGGTTTGGGCCAGATCCTCGGAGGCACGCGTTATCTCCACCCTGTCACTGCAGGCACTCACTCACTGGACTCCTGAGACAACAGCGACGACATACTTTCAAGCCACCAAGACGATATGGCTGGGATGGTGACCTTCATCATCGCGGCGCCCTCCACCGGCCCTGTGCTCGGCAGGGCCACGCGCTCCCATGAGTGTAGCCACGCCCCTCCATCAGCGTACGTCCTTCACTTGAGAGAGTGAGATGAGAAGAGTGCGCACCAGATAATACGTTGGTCGAGGCCAGTGGGTAGCAATACGTGCTGAAAGAGCGACACGGKMYGCKACGGCAGACGCGTCCCGTATCTGAACTCTGACCAGCCCGCCAAGTCCGTCCAGTAACATGCCAGTCATGGGTGCCCTAGCGCGAATCTTCCACAGGCACGGTAATAGTTCGGAGGAGGATGTACCGTAGACTTTCGTGACCCCATTCTCCGCAGCTGGGGGTCACGGCGTTGAGGGCGACTACGCATCGGTCGCGTATCGTCCACAGGGTCTCAGGTTTGTGAGATGGAGCGCCGCAGCTCGAGGCCAGTGCAGCTGGTGGTCGGCGCAGGTTCACGGCCAAGGAGAAGAGCATGGCTGGAGTACAGCTCTGAGGCGGTGGGCAATTCTGGACGGTTCTCACAGCATGTGTTTTCTCAGTCGCTGCTGCCCCGAAAGTGTGTACCGCGGGCCGGAATGTAAGCCATTCAGTGTGCCCCGCCTTTGATCGACATTTTGGTGGTCAGCTGCATGAATAGGAGCGACGAAGCTGCATTCAAACTGCCCGGCCATACGAGATCAGACCGATGGCGCTGAGCTGTGGTTGGTTGTTTCACGCCACACCAGACGCCAACTTGCCGTGTCCTCTCCTCAGGTACATCGGCAGCTCCTGAGCAAGCCGAATATCCTCGGGAGTGCTACAGTGGAGCGGGGCCATAGCACTGTGGGCTTTGAAACTGGCCGTCGCAGTCGCGCCCGGGAGCGGGAGGACAGGAGGGCTGTACCCGAACACGATGGGTACATCGTTCTGCCAAGCAGCGCCAGATGGTGACCGGTGGTGCAGAGAGCAAGTCTCCGTTGCGGCAGAGGAATGGCATACAAATACCTCTTTGTCGCAAGAGGACAAGGCTCTTCCCTGGACATCAAGTCGTCTGACATCCCCAGCGTCCTCGACGTATCCCAACAGACCAGTATGTGGTCGGCATCACTCTTGACCTCCACAGCTGCTCTGGCTCTTGGAATCACAACAGTCCTCGCCATCCCCACCAATCTGGAGGGGCGTGAACTCTCCCCCCGAGCCGTCGCAGCTTCGTCCTGGGCCAGCCTCGGCTGCATCTCTGACAGCCCCCGTGCCTTGCCCGTGCAGGTCTACGCTGGCAGCCTCAACTCTCAAGACTACTGTGTCAACCTCTGCGCGTCATCTGGCTACAAGTATGCCGGTGTTGAGTGTGAGTACCGCCATCTGTTTGTCTCCTGGTAGCGAAATCCAACCAGCAATGGGGGGCAGTGGCTTCTCCCAGCGCTCTGCCCTCGGTCTGGAACCATCAGTGCGAGTGCCAACTCGGTCCCCTCCTGGGCGCCGTGGCGAGCAAGGCATGGTGAGCAGGTGCCGCCTGCGGTGGCACCGGTGACGAGCAGGAGCCATCTCTTGTTCGCTCCGAAAACGACGAGTGCTAGTCGCGCCACGGCCGGGTAGGGCTGGATTCAGTGGCTTGATCGTCGTAGTGAGGTGTTCCTGGCTAGTGGAATTCCCTTATGGGTATCTGTTGGAATGCTTCTGTGCGCGTCCGATAGAGTTTGACTACGGTCTTCCGGCACGGGTCTCTGCTTCCGTCAATAAGATTATCACATTGGCGCCACCAGCAGGGGGCCCAGACACCGCTGTTCGGTTCCACCCTTTGTGGCGTGGGTGACTGGTCGAGACGATATCCGTTCTGTCATCAGTTGGAGCGAGACTGATGACTGCAGACGGCCGCGAGTGTTGGTGCGGAAACTCGATTGGCGCCGGGCTGGGAAAGGTCCTGCCTCAAACATCCTGCTCCATGGCCTGCCAGGGCAACTCGAACCAGAAGTGCGGTGGGTCTAACACCCTCAATCGTAAGTGTCAAAGTAGACAGTGGCATCGTCCACGGATGCCCCACCGAGGTCATCAACCCACCACGCCCCACCACACCCCTAACATTCCGCAGTCTTCACCAACCCTACTACCCTTACCTCCCTCGGCTGCTACCAGGATGCCTCTTCGCGCGTCTTCACAGTACGGTCCACCACCGCCAGCAACATGACGCCTCTGATGTGTGTCAACTTTTGCGCCGCGGCTGGTGCTGCCTATGCTGGAGTTGAGTATGGCACCCAGTGCTACTGTGGCACAACCCTGCCTACAAAGATTGCCGACTCGAAGTGTTCCATGAAGTGCGGGGGCAGCTCGGCCACGTGCGGCGGGTCTTTCGCTCTGAACGTCTATGCTCTCGGAGGGGCTGCCGCTAGTGGTGGAAGCAGCACCGCCACCCCAACCACAATCGGTTGCTACCAGGACGGAGCCACCCGGGTCCTCAAGGCAGCGAACACCTACTCACCTAGCATGACCCCGCAGATGTGTGTCAACTTCTGCGCCGCAGCTGGTCAGGCCTATGCCGGTACCGAGTATGGCACCGAGTGTTGGTGTGGAAACACCAAGCCCGCCACGCAGATTGCCGACTCGACGTGTTCAATGAAGTGCGGTGGCAGCTCGGACAAGTGCGGCGCGTCTTACGCCCTGAACGTCTACGAGGTCAGCAGAGCGACAACCACTACCGCGGCCGTGACCACTACTGCGGCGGTAACCACGACCACGACAACAGCAACAGCGGTCCCCACTGTTGCTTCTCCCGCGCTCGTCGAATCCAAGGGGCCAAACGTAGCCAAATATGGCGTAACCAACGGACCTTCCTCGGGAAACGCCAAGTTTGTGTATGCCCACTTTATGCTGGGCAACGTGAGTCGACATCTCAGGAATAACCAAACCCTTCTGCTAATGCCTTCACAGAGCTATGCCATGACGGCAGCGGAATGGACCCAGGAGATTAACCTCGCCAAGTCGGCTGGCATTGACGGGTTTGCCCTCAACCTTGGCCTCCTCACGAACCACGAGCCGGCCCAGCTGGCTCTTGCCTACGCCACCGCTCTGTCACTTGGCTTTAAAATGTTCCTCTCTCTGGACATGGCCGTGCTCCCCAGCTGCAACGCCAACGACGCGTCGGCTCTCGCCAAGACTATCCAGCCCTACCTTGGCCACGGTGCCCAGGCCATGTACAAGGGCAAGCCGCTCCTGTCCACGTTTGGCATCGGCGCGGAGGGCAGTGCGTGCCATGGCAAGTACTTTGGCCAGGGCAGCCCAGAGAAGGGATGGCCCTACTTTAAGAATCTCGTTGGAAAGGACTACTACTTTATTCCCGCAACCTTCCAGGGCGTCTCGACTTACAAGTCGGCGAACTGGTACAACGGCGTCTTTGAGTGGAACTCTGGCTGGAGCGACACCGCGTCCGACCTCTCCCCTGCCCGCGAGCAAGGATACCTCAACTCTCTTCGGAGCGACCAGGGCTACATGGGCGCGGTGTCTCCGTACTTTTTCACCCACTACACCTCCAAGAACTTTATCTGGCGCTCCGAGAACTGGCTCCTGGCGACCCGCTTCGAGGAGGTCATCGCCAGGCGCAACTCGTACGACTTGATCGAGATCCTCACGTGGAACGACTGGGGAGAGTCAAACTATCTCGGCCCGATCCCCGTCGCCTACAGGCAGCCAGCCGGCACTACGTGGACAGCCGGCATGCCGCACACTGGCCTGTTGTCTCTCATCAAGCTGTACGCGACGGCGTACAAGACGGGCTCTTTCCCCGCGTTCTCCGACAAGATCTGGCTCTGGTCGCGCCCGCACTTTGCTGGCTCGACCGCGTCCGCTGACTCCCTCCCACGTCCTGAGCACTCGTCCTGGACCCTCGACAACCTCTACGTTATCGTCACCCTCGCGCAGCCTGCCCGAGTCAAGATCCAGAGCGGCGGCAACTACGCTACCTGGGACCTGCCTGCCGGTCTCAGCAAGCTCCTGGTCGCGAGCGACGTTGGTGCCATCAAAGCCAGCATCGTCCGCGGCGGCGCCACGGTCAAGAGCTACGACTCGACCGGCTCGTTCTCGTACGTCAACAACCCAAAGACCTACAACTTCAACTACTTTGTTGCCGAGGCGTAAGCTGTGCCCCTCCCGGCATTCAAAACAACTGCATCCGCGTGGGCCGCCGGCGACGACGAAACCTGCGGCAACATACATACTCGCATCATACACATCATTTCCCTTATTTTTGCTCTCGGTTCTTAGGTGTTTATTGCTCCGGTTACTCGCCAGATTTAATGCAAGCAGCGTGTGGAATCTGACACGACGCTCCAGAGCGGTCGTCCGGAGCTGGCTGATCTATCCTCTGTCAGACGTATCACTCCGCGTGCGATAAGGAATCAGGACTCGTCCAGCCTCTCGTCCAACGACAAGAGTCGCCTTTTTCCAAGGCATGTCGGCTCGGCCAAGCCTTTCTCTCCCAGCAGAGGCGAGAGTTATCCCATGCCCTCAAGAAGGCACTGTGCCCGTGTGTTGGGACGGGTGCTCACTGCCTCTCGAAGGTGGAGAAACATCGGCCACTTAGCTCAGTTGGTTAGAGCGTATGCTTAACAGTCGCAGACTCTTACGCATAAGGTCGGCGGTTCGACCCCGCCAGAGGTCAGTGCCCGCTCGGATACCGAGCGGGCGTCTCTTTTTCTGCACTGGGGAGACTGGGAGGTGGGTGATTCCATCCCCAGACGCCCACAAGGCATGCTGACCTATTGCGGGGACGAGGTAACGGTGATGAGGTCACACGGGGGCCAAGGACTCGGTTCCAGTTCGTTCTCACATTGTGTTCTGCGGCGAGGAGCGAGACCCTGGTCGCGGAGGACCTCGTTCCCTGGACGCTGTGCGTTAGTCGTGAGCTCCTTGAAGCCCAGCCAGACAGAAATTAGCGCGGTTAGACGTTTGTAGGTCAGTATGCCTGTCCCATATGATACATGTCCGCATCCGCTTGGGCGTGGAATACAACAGAGCCGCTCCACCGGTGGTCCTCCGCACACCTCAGAACACCTCCACCTCCTGCTCGGCGCCGCACTCGCAGCGCTGGATCGTGATCGTGTCGCCGTCCTCGGTCTCTACCATTGTGTCGTCGACGTAGTGGTGCACGTGCTCGGCCTCCTGCTGGCGCTGGTACTGGTTGTTGCGCGTCCGCTTGCGGAGGCTGCGGCGTCAGCACCCTGCTTTGGTATTCTACCCACTCGCGGAGCCCCTTTTCAAACTTTTCCTCGCGCTGGCGCTTCTTGAACGCCTCGCGGCGCTCGTACTCTGCGTCGAGGCCCTCCTCGCCGCCCCACTTTTTCCACGCGACCTCCTCGACCTGGAAGCGGAGGAAGAGCATCATGTTCGAGTATGTCGACGCGTGCGGGTTCGGCTTGAGCAGGTGCGGCAGCAGGTCCGTGTCTTTGAGCTCGGGCTCGGTGAGGAGGTAGTCCTGCGAGTCGTGTCAGTGGCAGTGGCAGTGGCAGTGGCAGGCTGCTGTGACGCACCTCTTTGCACTCGGTCTTGGTGAGCAGCGAGTATCGCTCCGGCTGCTTGTCCTTGCACTTTTTGCACACGCGCACCTCGAAAACCTTGAACAGCTGGTGGTCCACCTCGAGCGAGTTGCAGTGTGCGCACCGCGGCGACGACTGCGGGTCGATTGCTGCGTGTGTGTCAGCCATCTTTCATACCCGTAGCCACAGCCCACTCACACGGCTCCTCGCCCTCACGCATCATCTGCTTCTCGCGCTCCTTGGCGCGCGCGAGCTCCACGACCGTCCGGATCCGGTCCCCTTCCTCGTCTTCCTTTGTCAAGAAGCCACCGCGCGTATTGTGCAGCTTGGACAGGTCGTACTCGAAATACTGCCCCAGGCGCGAGTCGCGCGGGAGCGGCGCCGCGCCCTCAACCGCCGCGGCCGCCGCCTGCTCGGACACCATGTTGCGCGCCGACGTCGGCAGCGGCGCCGCGCGGTTCACGAGCGCGGGTGCACCGGGCCCTCCGGGCGGACGGGCGCCGGGGGCGGGGGCCGGGGCGGCGTGCTTCGCCTTGGCCTTGAGGCGGTTCAGCGCCGCGAGGCGCGCCTGCGCTGGCGTGAGCTCGGACATCAGGGAGCGGTGTGGGTGGTCGTGCTGGTCGTTGTCGGCGGAGAAGAAATGGGGAGTGGAGGAAGACTGCAGCTCGCGCTGACCTCATCTTGGTAGCCGCCGGGTGGCAAAATGAGATACAGGAAGTCCATTACATAATCCCGCGTGAGGACTTATTTGATCCCGCTGCGCCTCCACTCGGCAGGTGGAGGTCGAGTGGCGGACTGAAGGGGTCAGTTGGCGTCATCGCGTCATCCAGTCCTCGTCCCAGCCATCCCGGCCTAGTTGTTTGTCGATACTATCACGTCTGTACCCGCCTGGCCGGAACACGCGCAGCTGGGGCACAGGCCTGCATGTCCGCGGCGGCCCACCGGGCGCACCCGACGGATGGCAGCAGACACATGTCACAACAGCGGACCCACTCTCGACCCCCGCTGCGCGCGCTGCGGATGCCTGCAGGGCGGCACACGCTAGCGGGCAGTTTCCCGGGCAGTTGTCAAGTGATCGCAAGCGCAGCACTGCCCCGCGGATGAGACAGTGGAAAGAAGCAACGCGTAGGGTGCGTCTGTCTTGGACGCTCAGACTCGTGGTGCGCTTCTGTCCGAGGCGGAGCCTGCTCCTCTGTCCGAGGCGGAGCGAGCTCTGTGGTATGTGCTCTGTGATCTGTGCTCTGTGCTCTGTTCGTCGGACGCGACGGTCGTCGAGAGCACAATACCTGCCCTGTCCAGCCGCCGCGACGCGTCGACGAGACCAGCCGCCGTGGATGCCTGGCCAGCCGCCACGAGCTAGACCTGAGCCAGAGTCAGAGCCAGAGCCAGAGCCAAAGCCAGAGCCAGAGCTAGAGCTAGAGCTTGTTTGCACAGTGCCAATCGTGATGGAGCGGAGACGACTTCAGAGGACAGCGCAGCACGGAGCTGAGCGGGGGGCGGGGGACTGGAACATGTGCAGAACGCATAGTAGGTTCCGTGCGCCAAGCTCTGTCTCCCGTCCAGTACTGCACTGCACTGCAGTGCTATTGGTGCTAGCCGCGCACAAGGTTTGCTCGCAGAAGGCGGTGTCTTGCGACCGCCGAGAAGGCTGTCGGTGCTTGGAGACCACCTGCCTGCTGCCGGCCAGCCGTGCCGCGGACCTCGTGGATGAAATTAATTTCATGGCAGAGAACGCTCCGAGGCAGTGCGAGTGACGGGAGAGAAAACCCGCTTACTCTGCCTGCGGTAAAACGCACCGCCACGGGCCAGCTGCTGCTGCTGCCAGAAAGAGAGAACATTCTCATTATGTGATGCGAGATCCAGCGTCTGTCGCGAAGGGAGGGCGCAGCGAGCGCAGCGGTGAGGGGCCAGCCCAGCCTTCTGGCTGTATTTGGTTCAGCCGTTGCTGGGTCAGGAGGCATGAGCTTTGTAGTATTACCGTGGTGGTGCGTACGTACGTACATACACGTGTAGCGTATCGGGCCTGGGGCGGCAGCGGTTAGTGGGGATGCTTATCGCGTCGTTGGCTGCGCGCGCCTCGTCATCAGCAATGGGTAACAAGGTTTGGCTTTTTTTTTTCTTTGTTGCTGCGCAGCAGCATGAGAAACAGTCCTGTCTCGTCGACTCGCATGACACCTTCTCCACGAGTACATTCCAGCCAACCACAGCGCAGAGGATGTAGCCCCTTTCTGCTTTCAGCGAGCGGGGTGTAGGTCGAGTGTCGTGTGGGGGGGGGTCGCTGCGGGTCTCAGAAGCTCAGAAGGGGGGTACTTGTGCAGCGCGGTTCGTCAGTAGAGAGCCAGCAAGCAGCATATTAGAAACAGAAAAAAGACAAAGTGCAGAATGACTGCATCAAAAGGGAGGGCTATTAGGACTAAAAAGGGGGTGAAAGCCGGTCAGGCGACTGTCAACGCTCTAAATGCCATACTACAACGTATCGGAACAGGGGGTGAGGCAGTATGGCTTCTCGGGGGGACTCTGCTAGCCGAAGAGGGCTGCGAGAGGCTTAGACGAGGGCGATGATGGCGGCGGCGATGGCGGCGGCGAGGGGAGCCTGGAGGGCCTCACCGGCGGCCTTGGAGGAGGCAGAAGGGGGGGCCGAGGCGGAGGCGGAGGCGGTGCCGGAGTGCGAGGCCGAGGCCGAAGCAGCGGCACCCGAGGCACCCGAGGCAGCGGAGCCAGCGGCGGAAGCGGCGGCCGAGCCGGCGGCGCCGGCGGCGGACTCGACGGCCGAGGTGATGGCGGCGGCACCCGACTCGACGGCCGAGATGGCGGCACCGGCAGCGGACTCAGCGGCACCAGCGACGGACGAGGCCTGGGCGGCGGCGACGGCGGCGAGGGTGAGGGCAACAACGGCGAACTTCATTGTGAAAGGATGAATGAGAGTGGTTTGTGGTAGAGTCCGAAAGACTGGTAGTAGAAGAGGTGAGGAGGGCTTGAGGTGGATGGAGAGAATGGACAAGAGGGCCGAGGATCGAGGTCCTTTATAGGCGAAGGGTGGGTGGTAGTCGCGGTGGTGGGTGAAACCTCGCGTTGGCCCGTGTTTCTCTGTCTGGGGCGGGGAAAGGCGCGGTGGGGAGGGGAGGGAAGGCGAAGTGTGTGGCTGTTCTCTCTCTGTCTCTCTTTCTCTGGCCGCATGCGCCTGATACACGCTACAAAACAACAACACACACACACACCACACACACACCACACACACACACACTCACACACACACACACATGCCTGCATGCTAATCCAACCCCCGTGCCTGCTGCGCATTATCTAGGGGGGTGGGGAGGCAGGGCAGGGGGGAARWGGGGAGAGGGGGRGGGGGGGGGGTAAACGCAAGAAGGGTAAGTAGGTGTAAGTGCAAGCATAAGACCAGGTCGAGAAAGGCCGCGGTCAGCGCTCGTTTGCTCGTTGGTCCCACCGCTCTTGGACTCACAATATCCGCTACCACTTCCCACGTCCAGCACGGCGCCGGCCCGAGCGTCTGCGTCCTCGATCTGCGTCAGGAGGTTCTCGCACGCGTGCGCATGCATGTGGGGCGCGGAGATGGTAGCGTTGAAGCCGATGCGCCTGGGTGAGTTAGAGGGCTTCAAACTAAGCTTCGGAGCTCGAGCCTCGAGCGAGCGGCGTGGATGGGCGGCGAGTAACCTCCTCCTCTGCTTCTGTCACTGCCTCTGCCTCTGCTTCTCTGTCTCCGTACAGGATTCAATACGTTTCTGATAGTCGCATAGCGAGACGACGGCAACTCACTGGGGAGAGTCCTCGTACGCGTAACGCACCGAGGGGACGTAGTGCTGGCGGTCGACGAGGCGCATTGCCTGGCGTTAGTTAGCTTCACTCTAGAATCTAGGAGTAGGGGACGGGGACGCACTTCGGCGACGCGGGGCGAGGTGATGAGGCCGTTTGAGACCATGCGGTCGACGAGCTACAGAGTCAGTGTACCGAGAGACGTCAGAGTTGTTACCTCGACGTTGGTCCGGCCGCTGGATAGCCAGGCCATGATATTAGACAAGAGGCGGCGCAGGGTGCAGGGAGGAGTGGGAGGGCGGGGAGGAGGGTGGCAAGGATGGCGACGGTAACAGTCACTGCTGGGGACGGCGGGGCACGAGGTCGGTGCGCTGGGCGGGGGGCGTACGTCTCGAGCTGTGGGCCCAGCGGGAGATGAGGGGAGGGGATTCAGACGAGTGGGAGGGGGACTGGGACTGGGGAGAGGAGGGAGGCGTCTTGTGGTGAGAGAGATGATGCGACAGAGGGAGGACAGAGGCTACACGCGGGGACTATGACCTGCGTGCGAGGGATGGAGGGATGGAGGATGGAGGAGGGTGTGGTTGATGAAGACGACGACGACGAGGATGGCGGCGAGAGAATGGTCAAGTGGCAACTAGTACTGGTGAAAGGGGGGGGGGGGGACACTTGCATCTGGGGATTGACGTCACAGGCTCTTGGCTGCGAGGTCTCGCACGCGCCTGGCACGCTTCCAGCCAGCCAGCCAAGCCACCGGCAGTCTCCCTGGCAGCTGGCTGCTGGCGATTCCTCCATGCCCGCCGTACACACGCCTGCTCGTGCTTGCACATCTGCAACTGCCAGACAGAGAACAGGAGAGACAGAAAGAAATCAAACATGTTAGTGTGGACGTGAAGACGACGGCAAGAGCAACAAGAAGAGCACCAGCACCACTGCACCACACCTGCAAATCCAATACCGCTAGCCATGCATGCGACTATGCGACAACCAGTCTACAGTCCGTCCCAAACGCCTGCTTGGTACTACGCTTAAGCGCGGAGAGCCATGCGGAGGTTGGCCTCGAGGTTGCCCTTGGGCTTGAGGAACTGGACGTAGGCACCGTCGTTGACGACCTGCTTGTTGGCCTTGAGGGCCTCGTAGTCGGGGCGGTCGAGCGAGGTGAAACCCCACTTCTTCGAGATGATGATCTTCTGGCGACCGGGGAACTTGTAACGAGCACGACGGAGGGCCTCGATGATGACGGCCTTGTGCTGGTCACGGCAACGGATCGACATGAGGACCTGGCCACTACGGGGGTGTTAGTCATCAAGAAAAAAAAAACTTTGCTTGTTGTTGTACTCACATGTTGACACGGGCAACCGAACCGTAAGGCTTACCCCAAGCACCACGCATACCCTGCTGGAGACGGTCTGCACCGGCGCACGAAAGCATCTTGTTGATACGGATGATGTGGAAGGGGTGGACACGGACACGGAGGTGGAAGGCCTCCTTACCGGCAGTCTTCACGATGTACTTGTTGGCACAAATACGGGCGGCCTCAAGAGCCTCCGACGAGAGCTGCTCGTACTCATCCGAGACAAGGTGGCAGCAGAAGGGGAAGTCGTCGACGGAAGCCCTCTTGCGACCAAGGTCATAGATCCTGATCTTGGCGTCGGGCACACCACGGTTGTAGCGCGACTTGGGGAAGGGCTTGTTCTTGCAGTAACGGTAGCAACGAGCGGGACGGCGACCCATCTTGACTAGGAAGTGTTAGTGGATGATGGATAGAGTGATGGGAGAATGGATAGAAGAGTGGTGGACGCTGCTTATAAAGCGCCTCGCACTCGCCACCAGGGGGGGGGAGGGGGGGGAATCAGAGCCCGCTTGCTGAGCAATCAAGCTGCTCGAGTAGGGGTGCAAAACTGCCGGATCCGAAAGGTGTTCCAAGGTGGAGGGAGACATGGAGCAACGCGCCAGCATGCCAGAGCAACCATGGTCGCACCTGGTGCTGTCGCCGCTCATGCAGGTGGGTTCGCCATCACAACGGCCGCGCCCACCGTCTTTCGCGCTCCACCTGAAAAACACCACCTTCCTTCCTCGGGTCCCAGTTTTCCCCATGATTTTCCCCAGCGGCCCACGACGAGAAAGCGGACAAGCGGTGCGCGGATAGCGAGTGCGGTGGTGTCGTCGTTGTCGCTGTCGCTGTCGCTGTCGTCGTGGTCGTCGTTGCTAGTGATTCTCACCTGTTTTTTTTACGGTTGAGGGTTAAGGAGGAACTAGACCGAGTGAAGTGGGATGACTAAACGACACCCACGCCGCCCAGCGTACAGTGCTGGGTGGGTGAGTGAGTGGGTGGGTCGGTGGGCTGGCAGGCTGGCAGGCAGCCACAGCCACCACTCCCCCCCCTCCCCTCCCCTGCCTGGCAGCAGCCATGCACCAGCCAGCCCAGCTCCCCCCCCCAGCCAGCATCCCCTCTCCCAGCATCGTCAGCCCCTTGCTGGCTGGGGGGGCGACTGCGTTTGGGTGGAAAGTGCTATATTCCGGAGTTTGGCGGCATTTCGGAAACTCGATGTGGCACTTTTTGGACAAGACCGCGGACATTGGAGCAATCTCCGCTCCACGTGCTCGGCTTTCGGACATGCGCGACTGTCTCCCTCTCCCTCTCCCCATCGCTCTCGTTGCATCATGAATACCCGGCGAGTGGAGGGAGGGAGGGAGGAGATTTCATCGGGTTATTCCTCGCGATTGCGATTGCTCTTGCTCACCATCCCCCTCCCTCCCCTCCCCACTTGCAACACCAACACCAACAATGTCCCCCATTCCCAGCGAGACAAAAGACCTCGCCCTCATCCTCCCATTCACCGCCGCCCTCCTTCGCGACCCCTCGCCGCTCCTCGGCACAGTCTTCACCGCCGCCCAGCATGCCACCCACACCGTGACCGTCGTCTTCAGCACCCCCGGAGCAGAGCAGCTCTACCCGCGCCTTCGCGCCGCACCGCGCCAGCACTTTGACCAGCTCCAGCACTTTCTCGGCAGGGTCTACTCGGCGCTGGCGGCCGGCCACTGGGCCGCGGACCGCGTGCTCGTCGACGTCGAGGTGCGCTTCGACGGCGAGCCCGGTGACTGGAAGGACAAGCTGCTCGCTACCCCCCAGGTCATTGTCCTTCTCGACTGTGGGTAGCTCGGATGCAAGACAACTGAAGCTATGCTGACAGCCAACAGCGAACCCCGACCTCGGCGCCGAGATCGTAGCCGCCGCCGCCCCGGACGCCAAGCGCGTGCTCATCCCGGCCCCTGCCCTTCCGGCCGCTGCCCCGCTGCCCACTTCCGCCGCTTCTGAGCCCGGATGGAACGTCGTCGCCATGGGCGGCACATTCGACCACCTGCACGCCGCGCACAAGCTCCTCCTGCATGCTGGCCTGTTCATTACCGAGAAGCGCCTGATCGTCGGAGTCATCTCGCCCAAGCTGCTGGCGAGCAAGAACAATGCTGTCCTCATCGAGCCATTGGAGCAGCGTCTCGCAAACGTGAATGCGTTCCTCAAGCGCTGCGGCCTTGGCGGGCGTATCCCCGACGTGCTCGAGATCGAGGACGCCCTCGGCCCCACAGCATGGGACCCCGAGGTTACTGCTATTGCCGTCTCGAGGGAGACGATGGCGGGCGGAAACGAGGTCAACCGCGTCCGCGGCGACAAGGGGCTCTGCATCCTCGACATCCTTTCGGTCGACGTCATCTCCAGCACGCTCGAGTCGGACGACGGCGAAGACCTCCTCCGCACTGTCGACCTCGGCGGCGTCGGCGAGGACCAGCTCAAGCACCTCAAAATGGGCAGCACGGGCATCCGCGAGTGGATGGCCAAGCAGCAGCAAAAGTAATAGGTTTTTATCACTAGATGAATTGTAGAGTTGGGCTTCTGAGCGGGTGGCTGGGTGGTTTACACTACGTGTACAAGGGGTATCCGGGCATGCAAGATATATCTCTCTCCTTCTGTGCCTTCTTTCCTCCGGTCCGGCGCGGACACGGCGTCTCTCACATTGACATGCCAATTTCGCGAGACTCCTCCAGGACAGGCAGGTCGACGAGGAGATTGTCGGGCTTGAACGCCCACTTGTCAAAGACGTCGACGACGCGGTGCCACTGCTCGACGGTGAGATCGCGCACGGTCGTGTTAGGCTCGACGGGCTTGCCGGCATAGCGCGAGCCCTCGCCCTCCGCGAAGCGGGGCAACAGGTTCTCCGCGCCGAACGCGAGCTTGGGCAGGGCCTGCGCAATGTCGTACGTCTCGCGCACAAAGCACTTGCGCAGCACAAAGTCCCACACCTCGCGCTGCTCGACCTTGATGGGCGAGTCGACGCGGGGGATAAACTCGACACCAAGGAGCATAGGGCGCGGGAGGGGCGCGTTCTCCGTCGCCTTTTCCTTGGAGACCGGGATGCCGCTCCACGAGTAAAAGTCGAGCAGGCGCGTTTGCGTCACCTCCTTGGTAGGCGGCGTAGCGGGGAATGTCTGCTTGGCGCGATTGGCGCGCTTCAGCTTTGAAATGGGCAGGACAATGACCTCGGTGTTGACGCGAGCGCTCTGCTTGTCGACATCCGGTACGTGGTGGTACGGCGGCAGCGGGCGGACGTGGAAGAGCGCATTCGCCATGACGCTCAGCTTACAGTGGATCGTCTCTCCGGGGCGCGCCATGATGCGCTGGAATCAGTACGTTACACATGCTTCAACTCACGTCATAAAGACCCTTGTGCACCAATGTCGCCATGCGCACGCGGCCCCACTTCCACAGCCACGAGCGGCCGTACTCGTCTGATCCGATCGCAGACGAGATCCACTGCGCGACCATCTGGTCGCCGAGCACGGACGTCGGGACGGTGGCGAGAAAGGTGATGGGCGGCGGCGGCGCGCTCCAGGGCCGGTATGTCGCCTCGACACCCGACTTGGACTTGTCGAACACTTCGAGAGACGGGTTCACGAGCGGGTCGGACAGAATGTTCGGGATCGTCGGCCAGTGGTACACGCTCTGGCTCGAAAAGACGAGCTTCTTCTCCAGGAGCGACGGGTACATGCCGCGATCGCGGAGGTAGTCGCGGCGGCGGACGCTCTCGGCTGCTTCCTCCTTGCTGTTCTTCTCCAGCGGCTCATCGTTGATGGGCTCGCCGGGGATGCTCGGGAGCAATCCGAGGCCGCGGCACAGGGAGCCAAAGTGCGAGTCGGACGCGACGACGAGTTTCGGAGTCACAATCTCCCCGGCATTGTTCTTGTTCTGCCGGGGGGGCGGGAGGGCAGCGGCCCGAGTGTCCCATGGCGGAAAGTCAAACTCGCCAGCAACCTTGCGCTTGCTGTCCTTGTTAATCGCCGGGCCGACGACCGCCTGCTCGCTCTTGACCTTGGCCCAGTCCTTCGCGTTGGTCTGGTTGACGCCGCCCGCGAGCAGCGAGCGCGTCAGCTGCCCGATGCCGCAGTATGCGTCGATGACAACCTCATTCTCCCGGATACCGAGGTCGCGCACAAACTTGTCGCACAACGCCGGGTCGGCGAGCGTCAGCCGCGACGTCGATTCGCGCGATACCATGGTTGTGTCGTTCGGGCCCTTGTTGGTCGTAAACCGGAATGGGTGCCCGCCCGCGCGCGGGAACACGTTGCGCCACTCGGCGACGGGGGGTAACGGTGGAAGGCGGAGGCGCGGCATCGTGTGCGAATGCTAGTCGATGGGTGATGGTGATGTTGTTGTTGTGGATGGTCGGACCGGGACGAAGACGTAGGTGCGTGTGCGAGAAAGTTGAGAAATCGGAGCGGGGTGGAGGTCGACGGAAGCAAATGTCAGAGTGTGGCTGGGTCCTGGGGGTGGGTGGATGCAAAGGTGGCAGTGGTGCCAACCTCACTCAGGCTACTCTCGCGTGGGCGTCGGCCCTCGGAAGCTCGGACATTCGGGGTGCGTCGCAGTCGTCGGACGGAGATCGGAGCGTGCTGCAGGGACAGCGCACAGACATGGAGGGTGCGTTCTCCGCGGCAATGAACATTGTAGGACGCGAGAAGGCAAGAAGCTCGGGATTCAGGCTTCCAGGACTACCCCCTCGCAGCACACGTCTACGCTAAGGGAGTATGGCAGGATGTACAGGGCATGCAGGACAGGTGCCGCAAAGCACAATGGACCAGGATCCACTGCCAGCCGCGTTTCCTGCAGCATTTCTTTTTGTTCTAGAAGGGCGGCGTCGGGGGGAACGGTGAGTGCTAGGGTTCCGGCGCCGTATCAGATGGAAGCTTCTGTTTGTTTGTTTACTGTCTGTATGTCGTGTCTCGTTTCTGTGGCGGCTGCATCAGTGGCGCGTCCACGAGCTACATGCGCGTCCTATACCCCGACCATCACTTGTCCGCTCTGCATCTCATTCGCTCGTTGATCCGAGTGCCCTCATCACATTGGAACGCTTCCAGACGAGGAACACTGAGCGTTGATGTCGAGGAGCTCAGAGTGGTAGCATTCCCGATGACACAACACGAGTCGCGTCCTGATACTGACTTGGCTGCACTTTCCCTTCACTCCCACTGCCGTCAGCTCTGAATGCACTGGGTATATTGTCGTATTTCTAATGGATTTTCGTGTCGCTTTTTTCGGTGCGCGTCCGAGACAACTCCTCACAACGCGACGCGTCCGACTGGCGATAAGAAACAGAGAACGGGGAACGTGATGAAAGCGTTCCGTTAATAAGCAACGCGCAGCGAGCATGGGACATTTTCAGTGTGAGGAGTTTGTTTCCATGCTGGGAGGTGTGTTGTTGATGACTTGTTGCCGTTTTTGTAAAGTGCATCTCGAGACTCGACCCGAAAAAGCAAACACACGGTGAGATACACTTCAGCATCCGATATCGCGTGTAGAGACCAAGGGAAAGTAGAGTGGCTCGCTATCGCGGCCGGACGACCATGAGGTAATAGAGCCAGCGGTCAGCCGGTCGTTGGTGGGCGTTGAGGCGGTTTGCAGGCTCTCGGGGACACTGCCGACCTCCAGCCGGTCTGACTTCTTCTTCCTCTCAGATGCTGTTTCCTGTTTCTCTATCGCTCCCACCCAGTCTTCCTTCCTTCCTTACACCCTTACGCATGATGAGCAGTCACTTGTCAAGATGCTCGTCAACTGCTCCCCACCGTCCTCATCTTCGTGCACTTTCCAGTCCACTCCTACTCCCTTGGTGATTCAGCCCGTCCCCTCCTCCTTAACCAAGTCGCAGTCCATGCCACCGTCACTTCCACCGCCAATAGCACTCGCAAGCCCAGTAAACGCAGCCAGGAGGTAAACGAAAAAAGACATCTCGTTCAAGGAGAACAAGCGCCGAGTGACCACTGACAGCATCGGACTGCCGACCTCCGCATGGACTCGTACACATGTCTGCGTATTAGTACGATGCTCTAACCAGATGAGCTAAGCGGCCGAGACGATAGGAGGCCCGGGCGTTCGCACCGCGCGGTCCAGAGGGATGCGGGGAGAGAAGAGTGGAAGCGCGGTGCCGGCTGCCTTGGCAAGACGGCGAAAGTGGCAGTGGTGTGGCGGGGAGATTTCGGGGCATACCTCGCTGCACATGTGGCGCGGCGAGTCGGGGGATCGGGGGATCGGGGCCGGGCGGGGGATCGGGGCCGGGCGGGGGATCGGGGGCCGAGCACACAGGGAGGGCGCGAAGCGGGGGCTGTCTCGAGACCCGGAGCTGAGAGACGCGCTCGCTCGCCGTAGTGCGTAGCGCATGGCCCGAGCGCATCCCCAACGTGTGGCACTGCTGTGAATGCACGAATGGCGTGTACAGCGCGTGTCGTTTATATCGGGTGGCTTCACGCCTTGCGCGTAGTTCGGAGCGCGATCGCTTATCTGCGTTTCGCTCTTGGCTCTTGGCAGGTGCTGGCCGCGTGCAGCGCGTGGGGTCCCCTCCTGCTAGCCGCCTTCTTCTCGTGCTCCTTCTTCTGCGGACCTTTCTGCTGGCTGGCTGGGCATTCCTCGTTCGTCGCCTTGTCCGTCATCCGCGATCCGTGGCAGACACCGGCGGTCTCCTGTTGTCTGCATCCGCATGCCCAGCGCCTTACACACAGTGCCGCTGTAGTGTATTGTCGGTCTGCCTGTATGTGAGTGTGCCGTTCATCTGTGGCTGCTGCTCTGTCCTCAGAGATGCGAGGCGCAGCACGCACGCACACGCGCACGCACGCACACACGCACGCACATGTGTGCCGGGCCACGCTTTCCACTGGGGACATTCAGTGCTGCTCCCGGCACCGCAGGAACAGCGAGATCCATGTGTGGATCCAGATCAGATCCCAGCCCCCGTCCCGCCCATGAGACGGGACGCGCAGAGGCCCGTTCGAGCAGCGAGCAGCGGACAGTGCGCGGTGGTGGTGGTGGTGGTGGTGGTGGTGGTGGCGGCGCCGAGAGACAGCCGTATCCGAGACAGAGACAACCAGAGGCCGCAGGCCGTAGGCGCTCTACGGGCTGCGTACCCACCCCCTGGTCCTCAGAGAGACCACCACAAGGAGCCCGCTGGCGCCGGTGCCGCCGCTGCTCGACGGCACGCGGCTGCTCGACGGCACGCGGCTGCTCGACGGCACGCGGCTGCTCGTCCACATCTGTGGGGAACCAGAAACATCTCGCGTGTATCGAGTATTCCTTCGAGCAGCGCCTGGCTGGCTCGCTGGAGCGGCAGCGGCACCTGCCCCCTGCCCACTGGCCACCACGCGTGGCGGACCGTGCGCTCCAGGTACTGCCACCACGCGCCGCTGCGCCGCTGCACTGCTGCGGTCCAGCAGCACGCTGACCAATACTGGAACCCCCCCACCCCACCCAGCCCGGCTGTCCACTGTCCGCTGTCCGCCGTCTGCGATCGCCGGCCCACCAGCGACCAGGTGCAGGGCTGCCGCTTGCGGCTGTTGGGGCTCCGTGCGCCCCGGACTGGCGCCGGCGGCGGGTGCGGAAGGCGGGGCGCTTGGGCCCTGCAGTGAATGCAGCCTTGGACTGTGGGTCGTCCGCCTTCGGTCGGGGCCGTGTCGTTGGCCGTCGGCCGGGTCGCTTGGGGTGGAGACAGCAGACGGGATACTCGGTGCTGCAGTAGCGGATACTCAGCCGGCGAGTAAGGGCCGGGGGCAGTAGTGCACTTTGTGCGCTGGTGTGTCGTGCGTGGCGCGACGCCGGGCCGGAGGCGGCCAAGGCGAGCAGGTGGCGAGCGGCAGAGGTACGAGTAACGGGAGGGTAACCCTATCCGTATCGGTCGTCCGCCCGCAACTCGTCACTCGCAACCTGCACAGACCACTGTCCATGACCCGACGACAACCACTCCGACACATCGCGCGCCCTGACCGGCTCATCCTGCACCCTTTCCCCCATGTCCCACTGCAGCGTACCGCGACGCTCGTCGGAAAGCTTACCGAGGCTCGGCGGCGGCGCTGGCGCCAAACGATCCAGCGCGTTTCAACAAGACTGCCTGGCGACTCCTGATGATCCGGAAGGAAGCACGAGGCAGGAGGCAGGAAGGGCCCGCAGCGGCTGGCGGCGCCACATTCGGCGAGAGACTGCCTGTCGCACGGTGCTGTACGGGGCTCGGGTGCTCGACCCGGTGCACGCCGGCCTTGGCGCTCGGCTTGACCTCCACAAGGGTGGGGTCGGTGGGCTCAGCTGGGCTGCGGGCCTGCTCCCCCCCCCTTCGTCCGCAGGACACTGGCGCTGCACGGGTGCAACTGCCGGCACTGAGAGGAGAGCACAGTCAGTGAGAGGCCAGAGTTCAGGCGGAGGCGGCGGCGGCGCCGGACACGGGCCTCGTGGCGTGCGAGCTAGGGGGCCGGCGGCGGCGGGGCGGCGCTGGGCCCGAGCGCTCCGCGCCGCTGCTGCTCAGAGTCCAGTGCGTCAGCCACCGACTGCGTACCGGGCCCCAAGGACTACAGCCGCCTCGCTATTGGTACGCGTGGGCAGCGAGCGAGTCTGTCAGTCGTGTGTTCCGCCGCGTCGCCATCGAGGATACATGGCAAAGGACAGAGATCGTGGCTCGAGGGTCAGGTCAGTCAGAGTCAGGATGCTCGTTTAGCTTCACGGCCGCCATGGTGTGAGAGGTTAGTTGCGACTAGCGGCTACCAAAGTCTCGGTTCTGGGTCCTGTCCTGGATGTCCTGCGCCAGCGTGCTGCGTACTGCCTGTGTCGCGTCGCTCGGGATGGATCTGTACGGATGTCAGGAATACCCCAGCAATGTGCCGTGCGGGGGTGGTGTGCAGACAATGGAAGAGAGGAATGGTCAGCACCCCCGGGGGGGAATGGGAGAGAAGAAAGGAAGCAACAACCAGGCGCACGCCATGAACCATGGAAGACGGTATGTGTGTGAAAGAGAAGCTGGAGAGATGGAATGTAAGAGAATGAAGAAGTCACTAGAATTGAGTTTGCATTCAGTTTGGCCGCGGGGCTGTCACATTTCGCGTCGCATCGCACGTTGGAACGCGTTGGTACCCTCGTTTCGCCTGCCCTTTGGCTGGTGGATATACAATGATGAATTGCATCAAGTGTGGAGCCAGAGGAGAGTACCAACCGAAGAAACAAAGGCCCCCCCCCACATGAGAAAGAGGCGAGGTGAGTATCGACTGCGATCATGGCCTGGCGGATGGCAGGGCTGGGGAGTCCAGTCCTTGCCATCTGCAACACTTCGTCGCCCTCCTGTCTCGTGTGATTCCAGCCGTGACATTTCTTTTTGTCCCAGAGTGAAAGTTCTCGAGCACGAGGGGGCAGACAAAGAGGCAACAGTCATCTCGGGCGTGCCTAGGCTGCTACTGTCTGTTGTCTGTCCAAGGACCAACCAAACACGTACGAGGAGCAGCAGCACGCACGCACGTACCGCGTAATGGAATAGGCCCGAGATCCCAGATCCCAGCGGGCCCAGCGGGCCGACTGGGCAGTGTTGGTTGTCAGGCTGGCTGGGCCGTAGGGAGGTCGAGGCACCAGGAGTCGCAACCCTCTCCCTCTAGCACATGTGCCTGGAGCCGCGCAGCTCCTCATTCAGAACAGAGGATGATAATCAATGTCGATGGCTATCAAGTCGGTCGGGTCAGTCTGTCAGCAGGCTCTGGGGATTACCGAAATCTAAAGCGGGTTTGCGTTAGAGTTTGGTCTTGTCTCGCACGCGCTCGTCTTTCCAGGGACTACTGACGGCAGCAGGCCATGTTTCACTGCTCCCCGCCATCAGGCGGCGTACATGGAAGGAATAACATGCAGCCAGCAGCTCGTTGAGAAAAGAAGGGAGAGAAAAAAAAAGAGGGGGGTCGACTTTTTTTAAATGATTCACTCCATCGGAAAGTGTAACCTGTTTCTCTGTTTGTGACAGTGTTCCGCGGAACGTTAACGTGTAGGCTGACCTGGTTGACCTGTTGGTGTGGGAGTTGGGTGCATAACATGGCGCGTGCTGCCATGTTGGCGCACGCGTGTCGAGCATGTAGAGCGCAGAAACTCGTCGCTGTTTCCCCGGCGCGCCTGCATGGAGCAGCGGCAGCAGCAGGAGCAGCGCCACTTTGAGAGGCCCATTACGTCGATCTCTCTTGGATCTGGTACTCTTGTACGTGTCTGGTCATCCATTAGCAGTGGCCGAACGAGGGACATGTGGCAACAGTCCAAGACAACGAGGCGGACGCCACGGCGTTTGGCGTTCTGCACGCTAAGTTTACTGGCGCAAGTCAGGCAGGCATTGTCTTCTGTCTTGCTTCCCTACTGGCTTACCATGGGTGGCTGCCGGGTATTGCCCCTCTGCCTCCCAGGGCCCGGTTTATGCCCCCCCCCCCCCAACCTCGGCTGCTTGATGGGTGTGGCATCGGTGGAGTAAAGTGTGAGACAGAGCACCGCTCGACGGTTGTTGTGCGATCAGTTCTTGTCGTCCCGAACGTCTACGCCTCTCGCGGACCGGTGCGGACAGGGCGGCCTGGGCAGCGGCGGGTGCGAGCGCGAGCGCGGAGCGGGGCGGGCAGGGTGGAGACGAGACGAGATGAGATATGGAATGCACACTCGATCGGAACGCACGTCCAAGGGCTGCAATGATGGTGGGGTGTTGTGCAGGAATGCGGCTAGTGGTCTGCCATTCAAGCTTTCAGAGCCGGAAAGAAGCGTGAGGCTGTTTAGAGTTCAGGAAGATGGCGCGCGCGCGCGAGTGAGGGAGGGAGGGAGGCGGCAAGGACGATGAGGGTAGAGAGGGATTGGAAGATCCCTGCCCATACCCGCCCAGGCGGCCGACTACGTACGTACCCTCTGTCGAGCTGGGCTTGCAGGAAGATTCCTGGACTGGCGTTGGGGGCTGCTTTTCAGGTATCCAGTCTCTAGTCGGTCAGGTTTCAATGAGGCAGGCGGCGTAGCTGGCGTCGGGGGGCACCTGGCTGGCTGGCTGGCTGGCTGGCTGGCTGGCTGGCTGTTGTGCTGGGCTGAGAGATCCCGATCCTGATGATGGGCACTGCGAGGCATTCATTTCATTAACCGTAGGCGAGGGCCGTCCTACCTCCCCTTGACGCCGTCGATGGATGCATGGGTGTCGTGCGTTGTTGTGGATGAGAGCATGAGGGTATGAGAGAAAGAGCACGAGAACTGTCGTGGTGGGAGCCGTGGGGTGGCCGGGGGGTGGTGGTGGTGGTGGTGGTGGTCGTAGTCGTCGACACACTTGTCCCCATCTCCATCTCTCTTTTGTTTTTCCGCTTCCATCTTTCTACTATCCCCGCCATCGTCATCGTCATTGTCATCGCCGTCGCCGTCGCCGTCGCCGCGCTCATTGTCGCTGCATTGCTTGGATACAGCGGGACGATATCCAGAGAGACAGACGCAAGAGTGCTGCTGGGTGGGTGTGGTGTGTGACACAGGCAGGACCCAGACGACAAGGAACCGACCGCGCCGCACCGCTCTCAACCCGTTCGTTACCTTTTTCTCGTGTCGTCGCGATTTTTGGTCCTTTTGGTGTTGCTGCCATTGTGCTCGCTGCCCAAACTCTACTCTCTCTCTTTCTTTCTCTTTCTCTCCATCTCTCTCTCTCTCTCATCACCATCTCTTTCATCTCTCTCGACGCCAGCCCCACGACCATCATCACCACCACCACCACCACCCCCACCGCCCTCGCCCACTCACTCGCTTGCGCGCTGGCCCGCCTCCAACCACACCCCCGTACCCCACAAACCCGCAACCGCTTGTGCACGACTGGTCTCGGTACACGCACCCTCGCTCGCTCTCCCTCTCTCTTTCTCTTGTCAAAACACGCGTCTTGATCTTGGTCCTCGTCTTCGTCTCTGTCCTGCATTCACTCGGTCCACTCCACTCAGTCTCGCTTTCCTGTTGTAGTCGCCGACATTGTTCCACCCCTGCGACCCCACCTCCACCAGACCTGAGCTTTGGCCCTCTCTCGGCATTGTCCACCCGCCACCACCACCACTCCCACTTCCACCTCCCCAACGCACAGGCTCCGAGGCCCCGAGGCCCCGAGGCGCAAGACAAGCATCGAGCCGACCACCTGCCCATCGCCACCCCCGCCCGCGCGCTCGCTCGTGATCGGCCATTGTTCGTCGTTTCTTTGCTTTCCCATTTCATCACATCTCCAACCCCGTCGCCGTCTCCCACCCCGATCACCCACCTTTGCTAGACGGTCGGACGCGACTCGCTCGGTAGAGCCGCAACCATGCCTCGTAAGTGTTACCGCGGCCAAAGAGTGACGCCGTCTACGGCACAACCGAGCCTAGCACAAGCACCAGGCGCCGGGAATGCAAAGGAACAATGGATGCTTCTGCTTCTCGCCTTGGTGCTCGCTCGCTCGACGCCTGTCTGGCTGCCCACACTTGTGCTCACGTATCCTCCAGCATTGCCATTCGTCTCTGGCCCGTCAGCCAACGCGCTTCTCTCCGACTTGCGACCAACGACACTCACAGCACCCGCGCTCGACTATGTCAACGACCTTCTCGACGAGCTGCTCGTCTCTCTCATCACCGCTGCAGCGTCACTCAACCCCCTCCACCTCCGTACACGAGGTATCCCTGCTGTTTTTGGCGCTGAACGCGAGACTCCCATCACAGAAGCACCGCAAGGCCATTCTTCCGTAGGCCCCCTTGCGCTCTCAGCTGTCGGCGAAGCCGAGGTGGAAATTCGTGGCTGGTATGAGAGCCATCCAACAGCACGCAAGGGCGTCTCCGGATTTCCACCGGCGGGCACTGGAACAGGTCTCGTCTCGAGCAGCACCATCTCATCTAACGCCGCCGGCGACGCCGCATTCCCCATCAACGAAGCAGTCGAGCTCATGCGCGTCGAAGTCTCCATGTTCTCGGTGGGTACCCATGATAACGCGGCGAGCCCAGGTGGCGCCCAATCCAACCCAGGTGGCGTCCGCCCCACATCCGTTTGTGATTTATCGTTGTTGGCCGCAGGCCCTTGACGACCCAACGCCGAGCGACCAGCAGAACACAGATGCATAAACACAGGACGCCGTGGACCCCGAGGTGCAATGCTGACTGCATCCAGACTTTTGCGCCCAATGCCCCGTCACAACAGATTGTCGACAGTGTTCTCGGGGCCTGGAAGGGCGTCGGTGGCGATACAGCCGAAGAGACAATCTCTCCAGCAGGTCTCTGGATCACTGCTGTGCTCGAGTAAGTGTCATCTCACGCGTCGTCGAGCTCCACGCTAACACAGGTAGGCACGTTTCTGAGCACGTCCTCACAAAACTCTCCCAGGTCGTCGCGCGTGACTCTTCAGTGACGGCGGCCGGCGTCCAGGACCTGTATACGGCCCTGTGCGAAGACGGCAGCGTCTACAGCTTCTTCAAACACATGGATGGTGAGTGCACTTTGGAAACTGGCAGCAAGGCTCACATCGCAGTTCGCAATGTCCTCGAGGCCGAGGTTCACGCAGACACCGACGCCAAGAGGAGGAGGCCAGTGCGGACGGCGAGCGGATCGGCCGTTCCCCGTGCACAATCGCCGGTGGGAGCCACAGCAACGACCGGCTCCATCGGTTCAGCTCACGGTTCCAAGGCGTCGCTCACGTCTCAAGCCGACAACCGCAAGTCGCTGCTCCCCACCCCCTCACGGTCCTCGAGCGAACACTTTAAGAGCATCCCGCGTGCCTCATCGTCGACCCCAACTCAACCTCACCACAAGCGCACGCCCAGCGCGCTCTCCTTGTCAAAACATTCCAACGACTGGCCAGATTCCTTTCACCGACGCAACTCTAGCGATCTCAAGGCTGAGGAGGACTTTGACGCCTTTCTCCGCAGCGGCGAGACAATGCGCGTGTCGTTGACCCCCAGCCGATTCAGCACCTTTGAGGTAGGTGGCATGGAGCTCGATTGAGAAATCCGGGGAGCGCGACTGACAACGATACAGAGCTCACCCGCCTCGTCGCCGATACGACACGAGATGATGCGGCCGGGGAATGCGCTGTCGGTTCCGCTGTCGTCGAGCGAGACGTCCCTCCTCTCTAGCAGTACTCAGACCAGCACTGCCGAGTCTGGCCGTATTGGCCCAAGCTACCGCCAGGCCGCTGGCCGTAGTTGGTCATCGGCAAGCAAGCTCATGCCTCGTGATGCTGCTATTGAAGAGAAGGACGAGGAGGAGAGCAACGAACGGCCCTCTCTCATGGAGCTCATAAGAAAGGAGAAGAACCGCATGAACGAGCACAAGCCTGCGCCGCTGCAGGTTCGGACTGTCCCCGCTGTCATTCTCGGATCTCCCCCCTCCTCCCCAGACCCCGAAACGCCAGCCACGGCCCGCTCTGACCTCCCTCCTCGGGCCGCGTCGTTACACGTCGCCGCCGACATCATGTCCGACCCAGGAGACTCCCCTCGCAAACGCCCCGAAACGCTTTCCCGATCCGTCCGCAGTGCCAGCGAAGGTGCCCCTGATCTGCCTCCCACGGGCGCATTCCGCCGCAACGCGGTTCGCAGCGATCGCGCCGAGATGCAAAAGGAGACGCGCGACATGGCCACGTTCTTTGCCACCCCGCCGCCAAAGGCCCCCGTTCACGCCGACCATCATCCCTCTAAACACCGCATGCCCTCGTTTAAGAACATCATGTCCCGCATGAAGAAGGACAAGACGTCAAAGGACGCTGAGAGGCGCCCCCTCACCTCGCCGACCTCTACTCCGACATTGCGCGTGTCAACACCTTCGTCTGAACAAGGACTGCTCCGCACGCAAAAGTCATCGAGCAGCGTTGCTTCTGGATCGACAGTCATGGCGCTGGCGGTCAGCACCAACTCTTTGACTGCTGCTGCCGAGCCCCCGCGCGTCGCCAGCCCCAGCCCCCAGCCGTCTGAGAGTTCTAGCACGAAAAAGAAGCCTCGCGAGCTTCTGCGCAAGCCGTCCCTCGTCCGCAAGTGGGCATCGCAAGTCACCTCTAGCGAGCAGCGCGCAATCGCCCGGCAAGGCAGCCCCCGCAGCCTTGGCTCGCAGATCGAGGAGGACGACGAGTCGAGCCCGCACCTCTCTCAGGCCTCGCAGCTAAAGGGATCGACCGGCTCAGCATCGTCTCATCAGCGCGAGGGATCGTTGGGGAACATCTCCGCTTCGTCCCATCAGCAGCAGAATCGCCACAGCCGCGGTCTCGGCCTCGGCGGGGTCGAGTTCCCCGAGGCGTTCAGCCTTACGGGCAACGAGGACACTGTGCACGGTCCCGAGGCCGCCTTTGCACAGCTCACTGGTGGTTCCAAGGGTTCGTCCCCCGCGGGCAGCCGTTTCGAGCTGGACGCCAAGATTAGCCCCAAGACGACCGACGTTGCTGTCATGCCTGGTAACTCTGGCTCGCCACGCTTGAACGTGTTGCACCCTCGGGTGGCGGACCTTGCTCGTGAGGGCGACGACAACCCCGCCTCGATCCCGCTTCCGCTCTCGATGCCTCTCGTCAGCCCCACCTCGCCAGAGATCAGCTCCGCGCTAGCTGGTAACTCGTCTGTCGCCGACTCGATCATGTCGGAAGAGTTTGTTTCTGCCGAAGAGATGGAGGAGCTCGACGACGACGACGACGACGACATGGACGACATGGAGCGCGAGCCCGAGCTCGACACGCCTGAGCCTGGAGCTACCGAGACGCCGTCCACGACAATCGGTACTCCCGAGTTTGGCTCCCCTGGCGGCGCCTCCATCTCGTCCTCGGCCAACAACACAAACGTCCATGGCTACCTTCCCGTGACTGAGCTGGTCCCCCTGCGCCACCTGCTCGACAATGCCACCTCGGCCCGCGAATGCCAGCTCCTTCTCGACGCGATCCTCTCGCAGCTTGGTGTTCCCCGCCAGCTCAGTGGTGTGAGCCCTACCCCCGAAGACCGCGTTGCTGCCTGGCTGCTAGCCGGCCGTGAGGGTCCCGTCGGCGACCGCGCGCTCTCTGCCCCCCGCCTTCCCCGTGCCCTCGTCCCCAACGACAAGCACTCGCGCAACACCTCGCTCTCCAGCGAGGTGACCATGAAGTCGCTCCCCGCCCTTCCCACCGGCATGGTCGGCCCCCCCGCTGCACTCGACGCGCTCTCCAAGCGCAAGGTTGACATCGAGGCCGAGGCCGTCGCCGCGGCTGTCGCTGCCGACAACCTTGCCCGCCGCCTCGGCGAGCAGCGCCTCGGCCACCCCTCGTCTGTCGAGTAAAGCATGCCAACCATCTGTTTGGTGTGTCAATTCTTTGTTTTCTGTAGTAGAATGTGTAGACAACACACTTTTGCTTTCTCTCCCTCACTTGCTCTCACCTGCTCTCCTGCCGCCTCTCTCTGTCATTACCTTTTGTCTTTGGGATGTAAAGTATGATCACCATGCCTGCCACTGTGACTGTGATTTGATTCTGATTCTGCTTCTGGACAATGCATGCCGCTAGTAGTGTGTACAAATGGGGACGTGACTGATGTGTAGGTGAACGATGCAGGTGTATGAGGGCTATAAACACAAGGGAGAGACTCTTGAAGATCAAGTGCAGGCCGCTGGGGCAGTTAGGCCGCGACGGCCGCCGCGTCGTACGCAAAGCCGTGTCCGAAGCCGAGCTGGATGGCAAAGTCGGGCGAGCGGGTATGGCTGGCGGGGTCCTGGGGCGGGACCCAGTACTCGTCGATAATGGGGATCTGGAGGAGGTTCATCTGTGGTGGTGAGCTACACCGAGTGTGGGGGGCGCTGCTCGCTCGCTCGCTTCCACGCACCTTGGGGGTAATGACGACCATCATGTTGGTCTTGACCTCGATCCAGTCGGTGCGCTCAAACGTGAGGGGCTCGCTCGCGATCATGATGATGCGCTCGCGCTTGTCGGCCTTTGTCATGCGGTACAGGCCCGCCGAGGGCTCGTACTCGTCAAACGAGGTGCCCGACGAGAAGAAGAGCGACGACGCCTCGCTCGTGCGCGAGGAAATGTAGCGCGTCGCGACGACCGTGTGGCCGTCCGAGACGACAAAGTTCATCAGACTGGGGCCGGTCTGGGGGTTAGTTTGAAGCTTGCGAGGCGCAAAAACTCACGATGCCCGCCTCCTTGGAGAGCTTGTTGATAAAGTGGACAGTCTTCATCATTGCGTCGCGCAGCTCGACGTGCGTAAACGACTTGGCGTGCGGGTCCTCGAGCTGAATGCGTCAGGACTGATGGTGCAATCGAAGAGGCATCACTTACCATCGAAAGGAAGACCATGAAGGCCCACTCCGAGTCGGTGTAGCCCGAGGGGTACAGGAAGAGCTCCTCGGAGAGCGACGCCTGGAGCGCGCGCTTGATCTTGGGAAACTCGTTGATCTCGCCGTTGTGCATCCACATGAGACGGTCAAACATCCACGGGTGGCAGTTGTCCTCGGACGCTGCTGTCAGACTTCTTCGTATAGTTCATCTGAACCACAGTCTACTCACGAGCGCCGGCCATCGTGCTTGCGCGCACATGGGCAAAGATGAGCGGGCTGCGGATCTTCTCCGCGAGGCGCGTGAGGTTGGCGTTGCTCCATGCGGGGGAGATTGACTTGAAGACACAAGGGCGCTCGATCTCGGTCTCGCGCTCGGCGTCGCGGAGACGCGCGGCCTCGCGGGCACGCTCCTCTTCTTCAGCGTGCGCGGCCTCCTCGGCGCCGAGCGGCACGACGCCAGCGGCAGGCGCAGGGGCGGGCGATCCGGTGCGGAGGATAAAGGGCGTGGAACCGGGGCTCGAGCCAAGGACGGCAGGAGGGAGCGCAGAGGGCGACGGCGACGACACGCTGCCAGTCGCCACCGGCGCGGGGTCCAGCGTCACCTCGCGCCGCGGGCTCGGCGGCTGGTGCGTCTGCTCGGTGAGGACCGGGTCGTACCATCCGATACCGAAGCCATCGGCCTGATGTTAGCTGACTTGTGTGAACCGGAAGCTCACGTTCATGGGACGACTGCTCGGGAAGCGCAGCTTGGACTCGAAGGCCTGGTTGGTGATACTGTGCCGCGGGCGGGTGACGAGGTGGGAGACTTGGATCGGGTCCGCGCCCTTGTACACGATCTGGGGGTCAGCAGGTTGATCGCAGGAGAGACAAGCGCACGCACAAAGCGACACATTGATGCTGTTGCTTGGTAGTTGGACTAGTTGATTAGTGGTGGCGATGGCGGAATGAGCACAGAGTCCGGATGTCGATCGATCGTCAAGAGTCGGTTGGAAAAAGAGGTGTTAGTGTGATAAGCGGGGTTTTGGCCGGGGGAGCGGGAATCTAGCAGTCTGTGAAGACTGTCAGTGTCGTTGGTGACGGGTACTGCGGTAGTGGTGGTGCTGAGTAGAGTAGCGATGAGAGAGTTGTTGTTGTTGTTGTCAGAGGACGGGACAGCCAACGGGTCAGCGGCGGCGGTGGTGGCGGTGGTGGTGGTGATGATGGTGACGAGCAAGCACGCGACCAGCCAATAACGTCATTGCGAAACCAGAGTCAAGTTTGACTCCAATTCACCTCGCAGCAGCATTTACGATTTTTCTCCTCGACCTTGATCGCAACGAATCACTCATCGATGGCTTTGAACGTCGAGGCGACAGCGAGCACGCGCTCGGGCGTGACCATGCATGGGCGAGAAGGATACTCGACAACAGAGAGAGAGAGGCAGAGAGAGGCAGAGAGAGGCAGAGCAGAGTGATGGAGCAATGGCGAGACCAATGACAGGACACTCTCCAGTGAGCAACCCCCCTCCACTCACTCTCAGCCCTCAGACCTCCAGACTGAGCTCAGCCTCAGCCTCAGCCTCAGCCTCAGTCCAGCGGCGTTTGCTGGTCGAGGCCAGCGCAACACCGGCGCCTTTATGACTATACAGGCGATAGAATCGCCGGCGACACACATTCCTGAACCCCGGAACCCTCCTGCCGCCAGACACGCGAGGGGAAAACAGCAAAGACCGAGAACACGAGTTGATACCAGCCCATGCGATCACACGAGCGCGGCGGGGCCCGCCCATGGCCCCCGCGTCCTCCGATATGATATGATAATCGAACAATGCGTTGCCGTCCCTCGCCGCCGTGCAACAGGCAGCCGCAACGCGGTCGCCGTCAGAGTGGGACCGCGTGCTCCCATTGCGCCGCAGGTTGCGTGCGTCAAGGGCAGACCGGACCCTCACTCGTCCTGCCAGGCAGCGCTGCCAAAGGGTGGGCTTACGCTGGTGGACGTTCGCAGCAACAAGTGCACTGCAAAGGGCGTTGCCGCCGGTACATGCCCCTCTCTCGAATGATCGGATATCAGGCACAGCTAACCGAGAGCGAGTACAACAACAGCGTGACCTTTGGCCTTGACCTCGGCCTGACCATCACCTGGGCCTGGCGAACCCACCCCCGCCTGCCTGCCTGCTGGTGTCTGCAATTCTGGAATGGAGACTACAGGCTTTCCTGTCGGTGTCTCACTGCACGCGCCGCCGGCGCTCCGCGCGGCCTGCGGCCGGGACTGACGGCACGGCAACAGCTAGCAACGTATGGCCCGCGTGCGCGGCTCGCGCTGAAACAATACAATACATCGGAAAGCCCTTGGTATCGGCCCGTATGCGTTGGTGCACTCTGGTGCGCCGGCATTGTGCGGAAAGCGCTACTCGAGCAGTCCAGTCGTGAGTCGGGAGGGGGCGACCGCCGCTGGCGCTGGTGCTGGCGCTGGCGTTGGCGCTCGAGGCGACTGAGGACCGAGGACTGAGGAACGCGACAGGATCCCGATCGGGGTGGCATTGGAGACGAAACGGGATTGGACTGACTTGCGGGATTCGGACTGAGGTTCGAGCGAGCCTGGCGCCAGTGATTTGGGGAGCTGGAGCTCGATGGGAATCGTCTGGAGGTGAGGGAGCAGTCCTCAAGTCTCGGGTGGTGGACACGCCGGCCAGGACGGCCTAACGCAGCCACAGTCCAGCGAGAGAAGCCTGAGGCGGAGGCTGGGGGCTGGAAGCTGCTGCCCCGGTGCTTGGCTCCAGCTAAGCAGACTTCATCAGGCAGGAAGACCGGGATGAATGGACACGATGTTCCAGCTGGCGGTCCTGCACCATTTCAAACGTGTGTCCCTGGACGCGCTCTCGCAGGCATATCCTATTCGGTGCGGTCTGGGCTCCTGTGCTCATCATGTGTAGTGGGGTCTCGGGCGTGGGCGGCGTCGTTCACTAAACTGCCGGCCACAGGTTGGTCGCTACTGGCCACTGTCCAGCCCATTGGTCTGTTCGAGTCTCCAGTGTTACTGAATGTGTAGTGTCTAATTCCAGTTGTGGCCTGTGACAGAGTCACTCGCTGGCGGGACGACTCTTTGTGCGCTCACAACAATTCGTTGCTCTGACAGGCGGCGGCGCAGGCCACGCTCTCGTCGTCAAAGTCGCAAACGGGCCATCGGCTCGTTAACGCTCTCAGACCTGCCGTGCAATTGACCCGCATCCCGACGCCGCATAGTAAAGCCTCCCTGGATTCGAGCTTCGGCATTGTAAGTTGCTCTGGCCTTCTCGGCAACCGCCAGTATCGATGGCGTCCGCTTGTCTCAGCGTCCCTGTAGGTCAGTACTCAGTGTCCCCCTCCCCCCTCCCCCGAGGAGAATGAGGCAAGACGAGAATTCCCCGCAGCACCCATGTGACTGTTTGTTGCTTGTTTTGATGCCCACTGCTGCGGGAGCTCAGTTGCAAACCAAAGATTGTTGGAACAAGTAAGGACAGTTGCCTGCATACCATTCAACAAAAGAGAAAAAAAAAGAACTACCATTCACCCCCTTCTGTCATCCACCGACAACCCACCGCCACGCGATTTGTTTTCTGAAAATAAATGATTCGATTAAAAGATGCTTTGAAACCTAGAGATTGAGGGGTATTGAGATCGTACAACGACCACCCTTATTGATGCTGCGGAGGCGATTACTGAGCAACAAAGCCGCCCTCGGTGGCGACGATGCGGCGGTACTGCTTCGAAGCCTTGACGGGGTTGGGCTGCTCGTAGATCCAGTCAAGCTCCTCGAGGGTACGGCCCTGGCCCTCAACAAGGAAGAGGTACCAGAGAACAGCCTCCACGCAGTCCCATCCGACGAAGACCCAGATGTACTTGTACTGAACTGTCAGCGATTGATCCTACTTGATCGCGTGGTAGTGTCAGCTACTCACCTTGAGGTTCTGGAGACCAATGGGACCGGCGAACTGGTTGATGAAACCGATAGCGGAGACGATGAAGCCCGAGGCGGCGAGACCCTTCGCGCGCATGTTGGTGGTGAGGGACTCGACGGGAAGGACACCCTGGAGAGGAGTGTAGGTGAACGAGTACATGCAGTTGAAGAGGAAGTAGAAGGCAAGGGCCGACTGGGCGACGTTCTTGTTGACGTAGTTGATGCCAGTGGTCTTGGCCTCGAGAGCAGTGCGGTCCTGCTGAGGGGCCATGACGGTAGACATGCCGGCGTTGATGGCGAGGAAGACGGCGCACATAAAGGTACCGGCGGGGAGAATGGAGCGACGAGGCATGCGGTCGGTGAGGGTGGCAGCGGTGATGGCGCAGGCGGCAGAGATGACCTGGTTGATAAGGTTGTAGCCGAGACGCTGGGCGACAGTGTTGATGCCGAGGTTCTCGAAGATGACAGTGTTGAAGTAACCAAGACCGTTACCGGAGAACTGACCGAAGATGGAGATCATGAGGACCTGAGCCATACGCCAGCGACCGCCCGAGGTAAGGAAGAGAGGGCGGTAGTCCCACCAGACCTTGTCGATCGAGTCAACGGCAATGGACTCGCGCATCTCGCGGAGCTGGAACTGGACAAGGGGAGCGTTGGGGTCACCGTTACCGTGGAACTTGGTGAGGAAAGCGTGGGCACCCTCCTCGTCACCCTGKSYCWTKASRMAWCGGGGCGACTCGGGAATGAACCAAACAAGGACGATGACGAGCATACAAGCGACGGCCTGGAGGATG
>PQXP01001036.1:63709-187578 GCA_002973495.1 Apiotrichum akiyoshidainum
ATACGCCAGCACCAGTGAGAGCTGATGTACGAGGTACCGAAGGTGACAGCGGCGGCGGGGATGGATCCACCGAACCAACCACAGTTGTAGAGACCAGTAGCACGGCCACGCCACTGAGGGGGGGCGACCTCCATCGAGTAGGCAGGAGCAGCGACGGTCATGATGGCGATACCGAAACCAAGGACGAAGCGACCGACGATGAACTGAGCAACCTGCTTGCCAGAGACAGCAATGATCATTCCGAGGATGATGACCCAGGAGCCGATAAACATGGACTTGCGACTGAGGACTGTCAGCGAGCGGTTCGAGTGGCTAATGGCAGTTACTCACCGACCAAGGCTGTCCGAGAGGACGGCGGCGAAGGGAGCACCGACCATGGAACCAACAGTGTAAAGGGAGAAGATAGCTGGGCTGTCAGCTTGCGCCGTCGTTGTCAGCTCGGGCACTCACCAGAAGTAACGGGACCGTCCTCCTTGCGGGTCTTGAAGTTCTCAGCCCACTTCGGCATGTCCTGAAGGGCGGTCATGAGCGAACCGTCGTAACCGTTGGCGAAGGCACAGCAACAAGCGCAGAAGACCGAAACTGGAGGCGGCATCAGCAAGTGATCTTCATCAAGCTGGGTGTGGCTTACTGTAGAGCTGGATCGAAGCCGCCGAGAACCTGGGAATGTTCGAGTTCTTCATGATGTACTCGATGTCATCATAGTTGGCGCTGTGGGCAGGCTCCTTGCGGTCGACCTGGAGCTCCTCGTGGGAGTTCGACTTCTCAAAGTCGGTCATTATTATTGTTGTCGTCGAGACCAAGTAAAGTAGGTGTAAAGTAAAGAGTAGAGGGTCGAAAGAGTGAAGAAGATGTCGAGAGCTTGTTGGGATGGGAATAGAGGTCGCGATGATCGCAGCCCTTTTATTCCACTTTCTCTCCCATCAACGAGGATGGTGAGGAAGTGAGCGATGGTGCAGTAGTGGTTATTTGCGTCGTGCACAAGAGGCCGTGCGATCCTGGCGGGTGTCAAAAAGCGGGCCGCACAGATTGAGCGCCTCGGCTCACCGATGCGCGCCGTCGGCACATCTATTCGGTACCTGGCCAGCAGGAGCAGAACGGCAGCGAGCCCGAGATGGAGAGACTGCGGGGTACATCTTCAGGCCCCAGCTGGGGCCGTTGGCAAAGGGCACGAGCACCCAGAGATTGATTGTGAGGCTGTCTGGATGGCGCGCAGCCTGGCGCAGGTAGGGAGTGCGAGGAACCGGCGTCGTCGGGCTGGGATGGGAGGGGAATGAGGAGGGTAAAGGTAGAGGAAGAGAGGAAAAAAGAAAGCCGAACGGCTTGTTCGTCCACCCCACGCTGCCGGCGCACACTCGCACGCCGCACAGGGACCCACATTATCGACCTTTCTCCGGCCCAGGAGAACTGCCCCAGCCCGGCGGCCCGTTTTTCATCACGAGGCCAGGGTAGGAGTGGGGCCATGGCTTGGCCCCGGCTGGTGGCTCCATTCAGAAAAGCCCCGAAGGTAGAGAAACGGCCCGTTTTGCTGCCCGCCCGATTAGTTTTTGGCTTTTGTGGCCCCTTTCCTCCTTGCCATTGTCCCCATGACCATCGGAGGAGGGCAAGCCCCGCCTGTGATCGCATCTAGCACTCGCCGGCATCCGGTGGTCGCTCGGGTGAGCCGGTGAGCAATGCTTCTGCGGTCTCAGCATGTGCCTGTAGCTTCCACAAAAGAACACGACGCGCAGCAAATTGAGCCGACGACAACGAATGCGGCCCAACTGTCCGGCCTACGCCACATCTGATTCTGTCGCCAGCTGTGACAAGCAGCATTGTGTAAGGGAGCTCGCACATCCGGCAAGCAATGCACAGAGAGCGAGAGAGAGATCACCACCCTCGCCAGCAGAGTCCACAGTGGCCGCGACATTGTGTTACCTGGACAAAGCACAACATGATGTGGAATTTGGCGTCGGCTGCGGGAGATGCGGGCTTGCAGTGAGCGTGCGGTCCACTGCTAGGTGGGATACACCATGCTTGGCGCCTGACTGCCATCAGCAGGTCAGTGCACGCGCTAGGCCGTGCTGCCGTTACTGGCCCATGCATTTGCGGTAAACCCGTTGGTGATTCCTCTGCATCGCACTCCGCGCTGCTGCCCCGCACACCCGCGGACAGGCCGTAGACACATGCCAGTGCAGTACCGGACTGTTCAACTGTTTCTCTGCTTGCCAATGCTTGACCAAAATGCGGCCCTACCAACCGGCGGGTTTCAGCTGTTCGCCCTTTCAGAATCCATCCAACATCAGATCACTCAGGAGTTTTGTAATCTGTATTTTGCCACAGGACCACTGTAGACGTCGCTGCTGCCCTCGTCTCGAGCCTCTCCGCGTCGAGCCTTCCCAGCGGCCTCTCACTGCGCTGAGGCGACGGGAATTGTTGCGGGCTTAACCTACGGCGTCCGTGATGATGTCTTATCGGCCTCACTCCTCTGTGCTTGACTTCAATGTAGCTTCTTCCTCACCGCCATGTTCTCCCTGTGGCTCCACAGATCTACTCGATCCCCTCATACCCAAAGGTGTCCCAGATATGAGACATGCTAGGAATTGGCCCCGCCCCCGAGGAGGTCCACAGCGGCGCCGACAGAGTCCATAGCTTCCCCACAACTGCGTGACCATGACAAAAAGTGTCGCTTCCGCTTCTAAACCACTGTTATTCTCGTCGTCGCTAGCTTCGGACATGCACGGATGAATGCCTGTGGAGGTGATGGGGTATGGAGACTGTTGGGTGCGATGTCTAACATGGGATGTGTGCTCGCGTGATGAAAGTGCCGTGCCGGCCCGATAACATCAGCCACGAAGATCATTAAAGGCCCGTGCCGGAAATGACCCGAGTGGCAAACAGCTTTGGCCCCTGCCCAGCCAGCCAGCCAGGAGTGCCGTGCATGACAAGGAAGAAAGGCACGGAAACCCAACTCTATCCCACACCCCGTCCCTCTAGTTTGCCTGAATGCTCCGGTTATAGTTGTCAAGCGATCGCGGTTCTGTCACGTGACCTGTACACGAGTTCTCTCCATCTCTTCATGTCTCCCTTTCCTGTGACCATCCTCCACACGCTCCACAGTGCCACATAGTACAGCTGAGGCGCAGCCTCAATGTGGCACGCTGCGAGAAAGCGTTACGCGCTCACTGGCTATGATCATTGCTCCGTTTGCAAAGAAGTAAGGTCTGTTTAATCTAGACTTGAAACGGACTGGACACTTCCTTATCTTATCGTAGTCAAATTCCGCCAATCTCATCTGATCGCGTTTTGTGCACGTTAGCTCGATCCAACTAACCCAGTAGCCAACTATTGCGTTCCCAGTCGGCCCACCAGACCTTTCGGATACACAGTTTGAACCTGGGATACGAGCGAGCTTCTGGGATACGAGAGAGTTTCTAATTAACACTTTTCTTTTCTTGCGCCTTTTTATTTATTTGGCCTTTTGTCTCCCCAAGTGCACGTCTAGGCAGCGCAACCCTTCGCTATTCTCGAATCGCTTGGCCTTGCAGTGCTATATTCCTTACGCGAGAGGCAAATGATGTCTGGTGGTCCTCACTCTTTTCTTCTAAAACGACATTGGCTCTGTGACCGACGGGACCCCATTCGCAAGCGATAAGACAGCCACTAACAATGCCACTAAGGTGAACGGATTCACGGAGGGTGTGATGGAAAGAAGTGAAAACACACTGTCTGACATTATGAGCGGGTGGAGCGTATGAGTATCCTAACATCCCAAGGAATAGATGGATGACAGCAGTACACTCCTTCTGTCTCTGCTCCCTTTCCTCGTGTTCCGAGTGTACACAGAGAGCGTTCCGCCCAGCACCGTAGCTCACAGAGAGCGTTTCGCCCAGCACCGTAGCTGCCATTGTCGATAACTGCTTCTTCTCCTCTGACGTTCTGCTCAACTTTGGTCAAAGGACACGTTGAGGCAATTATCCCCCTATATCGACCTCAACGGCGCCCCCCCCTTGTTTTCAGAGCCGTATGGGCAGTACATTGACGCCGGACTGCTCGTCCCACACGTCCCAACCGGGACACTCTAGTATCCCCGCAGTAAGTAGCTTGGAGGAGGGTATCGTCTAGCGGCTCACAGAGGTTTCGCCAGGTATCAGAAGCTACCAAACTACATTGTATGGTGAGAAGACTACAGAGTGTACAGCAAGGTATGCTGGGTTGACAAACCCATAGTCACTATTATTGCTTGGCTTGGCAGAGTGGACGCGTGGACGGTCCCTGCAAGGTAACAGGTGGGATCACCCTGCGGAGCAGCCGGAGGATAGCGGAGCAGGCGGATATACCTGGGAGGAATGCACTTGCTCCGCATCCCCTGCATTGTCCAGGATGCCGTCGATGCCGCCGAACGGGGCTGGCAATGGCCATAAGAGCGTTCACGTGGTCCAGGGCATGTTGCTATTCTGGTTGCTTGGCCTGCTGGTTCAAGTGTTTACATGGCGACTTCATTGTGCCACATCGAGCTTCGTCCAGGAGATTCTTGCCTGATGCCAGCCCGCACACGTGGGGAGCCAGAGCAGTTGCCTCGTGTGCTCCAGACGGAGTCCCGAGGGGCGAGAGCTGGGGGATCAGCTGCAGATCTTCCCTGCCACATATGCCGCGACGGGGTAACAGGTCCGCTCGCGCTCGTGGGGTGTTTTGCGGGCCGCGTTCCTTAGGTCTGTATACCTGCTCCCGATCCCCAGGAGCGGCCTCCAGAGCGGAAACTTGCGCCAACGTAAGCCATCCCGGAACTGGGAACGACTACGGCCGCAGAGGCGCCGCAAGTGTGGGAAGAAGATGCCGCGGCCAGAGCCGCCCACATGTCCTCCCACATGTGCTAGCAAGCAGGTCCATTGATGAGCTGCTCCAGTGCCCCATCTCGTTCATCCTCGGTCCATTTGGTGCCTTGAAAATCCTCACTCGAGTCGTTGCGGGTCCTCCGAAGCGCGCGTTCGCATTGTTTCATTAATGGCTCTCGTATCCATAGGATTGATGACGAGGAGACCACTACCTCAGTGGTTATGTCCGAGCAGCGCTGCATCCTACCCGGTTCGCCGGCGAGTTTTGTGTCTATGTTAAGCGCTGCATCTGCATCCATTTGGAGCCAAGAATCTAGAATCTAAAAACAAACTGCCACAAGGACGACGCCCAAACGCGAGTACTCAGCTGCATGATTAATGGCCCGAAGCAAAAGTGGCCGACAGTGCTCGCGGCCAGTGTGATAGCTTCGCGCTGTGTCACAAGCCCGAGCTCCAACCCAGCCTATCCAGTCGGTGCCCAGAGACCGGAGTCTAGAATCAAACCCACTGTACTGTCCCTTATTGCGCGCCAAGCTGCCGGAACACTCCTCCGCGCCGCTTGTCCGCATCGGCTGGCTGGTAGTAGTGGGCGTAGCAAGGTGGCTTTTCCATGGTGTCTATTCGTCATCAGCCGTCTCCCTCTGGCGGTAGAGATTAGGCGCATTGTTTCTGCGCAAAGGAAGAGTCGGATATGCAACTGAGGGAGAACCGACAACGAAGAACAGCCGCGGCGACCATGTGCATGAAAATAAGCAGAGTCTTGGAGAGCAACAGGTGGCAAGCGTTCCAGGCTCAAGTGGAAAGGCCCTCCCGCCCCGTAATTGGAGTGGCTCGAGATTCAAGGGATTACATCCGAGATCGACGGACCCGTGGGCCGCGTCCTACTAATGACGGAGGAGAGAGCTAGGGTGGCGAGCGAGCGGGCCGCTCAGATGTGGAGGGGTGGGAACTACTGTACGGAGGACAGAGGGAGAGAGGCGTGAAACGATTGACGGTGGGCGAGGTGCTTGTTCTTTACTTTCGGATTGCTTTTGTTCTCTGTTCGCGCTCAGGTTATTGCGACGGTGGCTTTCTGCGAAGGGCTTCTGATTGTTGTTTCGGTCGGTGCGCTGCGACTCTGTTCCGGCTTGTCGACTCGGACGGCCAATCACATGGTGGTATTGAACCGGTGCTCAAGGTGCTCGACATGCTGGATTGCGGGGTTGATCTTGTTGTCCGACGACTGGAAGAAGCCCGTGTCTGTAGGTTGATGGTCGTCAAAGTGCTCTGGGTAGGAGCCTGGGAGACCCACTCCCACAGCGGTGCCGGTCGGCGCAGGGGCAGAGGCGCTGGTGTTGGTCGGGTCGACATGCTGAGTCTCGGCATTCATTCGAGTCAGGTCGTGTACGCCAGGCGGGGTAGCATTCCTGGGGTCGCTGAACGGGTCCATTGGGTCGCTATGAGCCATAGCGTCAGCAGTGCCGAGACGGCCCGGAAGCCTGGTGCCCTCCGTGATCGTTCCGAAGTTGTCTCCGCCCATCATGGGATCCTTTCGGTCGTGGTGCGCAGGCATAGTGTGACCAGTCTGGGGCTGAGACAGCTCGCGCTCGGCTGGTCGGTTCTCAGAGTGGTGCAGACCACTGCCAGCAACTGCACCAGTGCCGAGTGCAGCGGCTCCACCCGCCATGCCCGCAAGGACGGCCTCACCAACGGCTGGTTCCCTACCGTGCGGCGCCGTGTCACTGGGCATACCCATCATCGAGTCGTGACCGCCCATGCCCATTCCCATCGCAGGTGACCTGTCCATCGAGTCTGTGATTTCATTACCGGAAACGTGACCAGTGGTGTTGAGTGAAGCAGTGTGCGGGGTGGTTCCGGCCATTCCCATTCCAGCCATGTCGTTGTGGCTGGTGGGGCCAGTGGAGACAGCCGTGCGAGCCGTGTTGGCGGTCATGCCCGTGTTGGTTCCAGCGGCGTCGTGCATTGCGGACATACCAGTCGGTGAGAACGAGTCCCTCTCACGCTCGTCCTTCTCATGATCATGGTGGTGCGCCATGGCGGTGGCGCCTAGAACACCCGCCCCTACGCCAGCGCCACCCAGGGCCATGCCTCGGTCAAGGTGGTGGCGTTGCGCATTCTCATCCGCCGTGGTGATGGCAGAGGTACTACCTAGCCCCGCATCAAGCGTGGCCGCCGGCCCGAAAGTGGATTTGTCTGCCGTCATAGACGAAGGCGGCATCGTGTGACCAGCGGTGTGGGTGTCCATAATTTCTTTGTTCATGCCGTGCGAGGTCGTGTCGAGGTGTGTCTTGTCCATGTCCCTCGACAGCTTGTCCATCTCCGTCTCATCCTTCATCTTACGGTCCTGGTGGCGAGCCCTGTACATGGTACCCACGCCGGCCATGCCAGCGGCGGCGACTCCAGCCTCGGCACGGTGGWSSWCCWYCGTGTCGTCCAAGGCGCGAGTGTCGCCCATAATCTTGTGCTTGTCCGCGCGGTGAGTCTCGTGTGTCTTGTCGTGATGGAGGGAATCGTGGGTCTTGTGCTGGGGAGCGTCCATGCCGCGCTCGAGGTGATACATGTCAGCCTCGCGCCTGTTGCGGTTCATGTCGGAGTCGTGGACGTGGTCGTGGTCGTGTTCACGGCGAGTGTGTTCAGCCATGGCCATTCCGGCGGCGCCCATACCAGCACCAGCGAGGCCCGCGTTGCGGGCAGTGTGGTGGTCGGTGTGCGTGGAGTCTGTGGGCCGAGCAGTGTTCATAATACCGGTGGCGTCCATGGGGCGAGTGGTGTCCATGGAGCGAGTGGTGTTCATGGCGCTCATGTTCTCCATGGGCCTGACGTTGTCCATCGAGCGAGTGGTATCCGTGGCGCTCGTGTTGTCCATGGACCTAGCGTTGTCCATTCCAGACGTGTGCTCGGTGTGCTGATTCTCCCGGGCCTCGCGGGCACCTTGGAGGGCCGCCATGTCGCCCTTGGTCTCCATGCTAGCGCGCGCGTCGCCAGCAGCGGTTTGCACATCGCCGTCCTTTGCAACAGCATCCGCTACCTTGGCAAGGTGAGAGCCCGAGGGGAGGCGTGCGCCAGTGACGGGGTCGCGGCCCATCTGGGCACTGAGCGGGGCATTGCCGGACTCGAGCATACGGAGCGACTCCTCGGGCATCGCGCCTGGGGCCTTTCCGGGAATGGCCTTGTCAGCCGTGTCAGCCGAGGCAGCTTCGTCTCCGGCGTCGGAAGCGTGCCCCTCAGCTCTGGCAGTAGCTCCGGCGGCAGCCATGTCGCGGCTCTCGACGCGACCGCGGTTGTTGTCCATGTGGCCCATGCCGGCGTTGCTGTCGGCGCGGGCGGTGGCGGTGTCCATGTTCATCTTGGTGCTCATGGTAGTGTGGTCGGCGGAGTCCCGGGGAACGTGGGCGTGCACACGCGTTGGCGAGGTGCCCATTGTACCCATGGGCATGTTCGAGTGTGCGCCGGAGTGGGTGGTGTTGATCTGGGCGGGACTCGCGTCGTGCGGGGTGGACATTGTAGGGTCACGCATGGGCTCGGCGTGCTCCATCTTGCGAATGCCCGTGGGTGCGTTCATTGCAGTGTTGTGACTCATGGTGCCCATTTCCATCGAGTGGTCGCGCTCGACCATCGGGTTCATCGCCCTCATGCCTTGGCCTTGCATGGAGCCCATCTCCATGTTATCGTTACGGCCTTGCGTGTTCATGCCGGAAGTGTTGGTGTGGGTGTTCATCGGGTCCATTCTGGTTGCGAGAATGAGGCGGGATCTGGGTTTGGGGATTGGGATGTGCTTCTGCTCCGGGTTATGGGTCGAGAAGGGGACGAGGAGAGTTGGGATTCAGTCTGGAGAGAGGCTTGGTACAGGTCGGTCTGCTGATTGTTCTGATTATGCTTCTGAGACGTTCTGGGCCTGGTTCTGATATCTCGAGTAGGTGTAGACGGTGGACTTTCGTTGGTTGGTGTTGGCGTCGGTGTCGGTGTGAGTGTTGTTGATGTCGGTGTTATTGAGCTGGGATTGCTACAGTCGTGCTGTTCCAGAGACAAGTGGTCAACGTGCAGCTTATATACCTTCAACCTCGACGCTCGACGTACTCCACTGTCCGCAACAGAGGCCCCTCGCGGCCCGCCGCGACGTCATGTCCAGCACCCGTGATCTTGACGTTATCGATTTCCGGCAGCCGAAACTGCCACACAAGGGCTGGGGCTTCAAGGTTCCACATGCCTGCCGTGTCATCGCCACCGCACTGGCGGAGCCGGGGATCTGGGTGGCAACACTATTCTTGCTCTCGAGCCTGTCGCTCCACCTGCTCTGCCGTGTCCAATCCCCCCCCCGTTTGTGCGCAAGGACATCCTGAGGTCCGGGAGGAGGCTGTCCATGTGACGCTGCGTTCGGCGGACAAAGGGCAGACTGACGCTGGCCATGATGGAATGTTTGGAAAGTTGGCAGCAAAGTTTTGGACATTGCCCATGATGTCACCTTTCTCTCCGTCTGTGCCATGTGCCGAGTTTGGGTCGCTCCCCACAAAACGTTTGACGGAGGAGCTTGCTGGTGACTTGGTGGGAGGGCCGGCGTACCTCGGGACTGCTGTGATCGCGATTCCTTTGAGCCAGCACCTGGGGCTGGCAAGATGACGACAACGACGCTGCGGCGCAGTGTCGCTTGTTCCCCCTGTTCCGTACTGGTCGCTTCTGAGACTGGGTCACTGATAGCATTGGTAGAAGAAGAGGTGAAACAAGTGACATGGACTGTCATACATACATATCACGGAACATTAGACTGCTCTGGCCATACACATGGCTCCAGTCGGACAAGAGCAGCAGCAGTATGGTATAGATAGATCCAACCGGATCTGCGGAGCATCATGCTGTTTGCACCGCAAGATGTTTGGTACCGACACTAACGGAGCCACTGACGTCGCAGGAACAACACCCCTGGGCATGACGTGCGGCTCTGCCCGCTCCTTGCACGCAACCGTCAACACCCTGCGTCATCGGCTGCTCGCTGCAACGATCAGGCTCAACAGAGCGTGAGCGTCATGAACGAGCGACAGACAGGGCCGTGGGGATGGGACATGACGTACATCCGATGGTCGTCTCGGTCGCGGCTCCCAATGGCTCGGTCCCGTGGACATGTGGTCAAGCAGTGGGTCTGGCGCCGCTCTCCTTTCTGGAATGGACTGGCACTGAACCACTTTCCAGGCTCGCGCGGATGCAGCCCTCGAGATGCCCGCCAGAAACGATACGACCGACCTCCATTTCCGATTCCCATTTCAATGGTCCTGTCCATTTCCGCCCGTGACGGATTGGTCTGGCCCACTTGAATGGTGCTGCATGCTGCAACGCGGCGCTGACTGAGTCACCCGGATCCTATCCCTTGCCGTGGTCGCCCCGTACAAGAAGCGGAACAGTCAGATACCAGTCGGACACCTTAGCCAGCTTGGCAACAAAGTCCTTGTTGGGTGGTTCATGACCCAGCCCTGCGGCCTCATTTCCGTTTGGCGGAGTCGAATCAGCCAGCTCTGCTCCGCGAGGAGAAGCGAACGCGAAAAAAGCGACCTCGGACAGGATTGAACTGTCGATCTCCCGATAGACCGTTACGAATAACAGTCGGACGCCTTAACCAGCTTGGCCACGAAGTCTTGCTGTTCCCCTTCCCACGTCCGGGTTGTCATTGATCCAACGGCAACCGATTGGTCAGCTCTCCCCCCCCCATCGCATGTCACTGCCGTCTGGAGCGAAGGGCARAGWCRGAWGAGACCTGTGGTCGGAGGGGTAGGGAAAGGGGCAGGGAAAGGGAAAAGGGTAGCATTGGGAGCGCCACAGGTGGCAGCGGTGACGGCGCAGGGGAGCTGTCATGTTCGGGCGTGTAGCTCAGTTGGTAGAGCGTGTCATTAGCACTGGTACAACCATCTCATTGACAAGGTCTTTGGTTCGATTCCTAACTCGTCCAGAGTCGAGCAGCGCGAGCTGCTTGGTATCTTTTGGCCACTGCGGCAGCAACGACGAGGCATGGCGGACTTCCCCGAGGGCCGGTGTCGAAGCGACGGCGCTTGAGAGTAAGGGAGATGTGATGGCCTGGAGCTGCAAGCGCGAGCTGCCGCGGATGGTATGGGGCGTTAGCCAGAGCGTCAGATGACAGTGCGCTTAGTAGATTACAAGGATGCATGCGTATGTGTTTGATGTTGTCCGGATGTGGCGGATGTGGATGTGGATTTACTGTGTGTTGGCTGTCGCTGCTGATGTGTTGTTGCTGTTGTTGAAATGTTCTGGATCCTTCTTCCTTCTTGCCTCGCAGTCCTTTGCCTAGTCCTTCCTGCTCTCCAGTGTTCTACGCCTACGCGCGGCGCCCACCTCCGCCGAGCACCAGTTTCTTCCCCTTCTTGCCCTTCTTCTTCCGTCCCGCCTCCGCCTCGTCGTGAATGGGGCCGACGGCGTCGTCGTCAATGGGGCCGAGGGCGCTCCACGCCTCATCGACACCCTCGATCTGCCGTTCCCTACGGGGCGCACTGGACGTCGCACGCGAGTGGACCGCCCACGCAAACGAGCCGCCTGCTCCCGTGCCCATGGACCGCGAGCTGGGCGAGGTGCCAGTGGCGGCAGTAGGCGACGTGCCAAACGCGCCCTCGGAAGGGAGCGGGAACGCGGCGCCGACCTCTGCAGAAATCGGCATCCCGGCGTCAAGACGCGACTGGGCGAGCGCGAGCGCGAGCTCCTGGTCCGGGTCCAGCGTGCCGGTCAACATGGCGCTGGGGAGCACGTACGTGTCCTCGGCCGGGTGGCGAGCGCGCTCGGCCTGCTCGGCGCGCCTCTTGTCGCGGTCCTCACGCTTCACGCGCTTGCGCCGCTTGTCCCTGCGCGCCTTGAGCGGCTGATCAAACTGCGCGAGCACTTGCTTGGATACAATGCCCGATAGATCCGCCTCAACAAACACCACCTCGGTACCGAGCGGGAGGTGCGCGAGGTACTTGACGCGCTTGCGCAGGTCCTCGGTGACGGTCGCAGAGTCGTAGCCAGTGGTCGGGAACGAGATGCTCGCGGGGCAGCCGGCGTACGATTGGAAGTGCGCCAGGAGCATGCGGCTGTCGAGCGTGCTGAGGAAGACGTTGGCACCGAGCGACGACTGGTAAAAGTAGTACGACTGCGCGGGGGGCGTAGCAGGCACCACGGGGCCGGGGCGCTTGTTCTTCTTGTTCTTCTCGTTGCTGACTGGCATCGGGTTCGGTTCGACGATCTTGTTGGCGGGCACGTGGACCGTCGGGCCAGTGTACTGGTGTCCGCCAGTCGCGAGGAATTCGGTTGGGACTTGGGTGCCGTCGTCGGTGGGCTGCGTGTCCGCCTGTTTCCGCTCAAGAGCCTTGAGCTCGCGCGCCAGGCGGCGCTCGTCCTCGCGCTCCTGCTTGCCGACGGCCTCTGCCCACGCAACGCGCGACTCGGCCTCGGTACGGCGGACAAGCGGCGTGATGAGCTCGTTTGTCACCTTGGCGACCTGGCGCTCGACCTTTTCGCGCGCAGCAGTGACAAAGCTGCGTCCGAGGTCGTCGCCGGCGAGTAGGTCCCACTCGCCCTTGAGCTCCTCGAGTTCGCGTTGCAGTTCCGAAAGCATGTATTCCGGGGTTGCGAGCATAAAGTGCGAGTACGTCAGGACGTCTGGGAGAAAGTACCACGGTGCGGTGAGTGGCGGCACGGCGTCCGAGGGCCATGTGGGGCCAGGCGGGAGCGCCATGGTCGTCATCTGCGGCCGCTGGAGGAGGCGCATGTGGATGCGGTGGCTGGCAGCCGAACGCGAGCTGGAGGGCTCCGAGTCGATGTTCTTCGCCTCGTTGATGATCCGCTGCAGGTCGGCGCTGGGTGCAGAACTTCCAGCGCCCTGTACCATCGTCTCGGCTCCGAGATAGCGGACACTCTTGAGCATGCCCTCGTGTATCGTGTCGCCGCAGATGGGGCAGGCTGCAGCCTTGGGAATGTCCGAGAGCTGGATAAAGTGGAGCACGCACGGGAAACAGAAGATCTGGTGTAAGTTATTACTACCTTTGAAAGCAACTCACATGTCCGCACTTTGTCATCCTGCCGGCGACGGGCTTGCTGAGGCAGATGGGGCAGGTGCGGCCCTGGCGTTCCTCTTCGATCCGCTGGCGGCGGATGGCCGCCTCTTCACCCGTCGCATCGTTGTCGTCATCAAACTCCTCGGACACGAATCCCTGCGCGACAGAAAAGCTCGAGAACGTGGGAACGAGGATCTGGAGGATATGAGGCCAGTGGAGGGCAATGTCGGGGTCGGCAAAGTGTGCGCCGTACGACAGCAGCTCTGTGGGCTTGAGAACGAAGCGGAAGCTGGCGTTGACAAACTTCTCACGCGTCATGGCACTGCCGCGCCAGGCGTCGCCGCGCTTGCTGCGGCGCGGTGGTCCAGCGAGGGGCGTGGGGGCTGAACGGGCGGGAAGGGAGAAGCCGAGCCAGCGCGAAGGGTCGTCGTGGTCGTCCATGACTAGCGCCTGCTTGCTGCGCGCTCCCTTCTGTCGGTTTCCACCTCCACTGTTGGGCATGCGGCGTTGCTGAACGGGCGAGGGCGGCATGGCCGTGGTGGACGTGGGAAGTGGGGGGCGGCGAAGGTGGAGGTGCGCGGTGGAGCGGGTGCTTGGTGGCGAGGGGTTGTGGCTGGCTGCGGGATGCCGCGTGGGCCGAGGGGAGGTGTTGTGGGGGTGGTCGGAGAGAGGGGGCGAGCTGGATGCTCTTTGTGGTGGATGTCCGAGACGACGAGAAGAGAGAGAGAGAGAGACACGGTCCGAAGAGAACAAGACGCGACGACGACGACGGAAATGACCCAACAACGTGCGACTAACTACCTGTCTGGATCCTGGGTGGGTGGCCAAAAAAAGCTTCCGTCGCCCGTCATCCGTCTGCGCGGACGAGGCCGAGGCGGGCGAGGGGGTTATGTAATAGATAGATAGCCGTATTCATTACGTAATGGACTCCCATCATCTCCCTGCCCGACGATCCGACGAGGCTGACTTTTATTCTCCCTCTCTCCTCCGCCCTTCCACCCAATCGCCCGCAAACTCACGTCCCCCCCCCCCCTCTCGTGCCAGCAAAGCCAGGAGCGAGAACCTGACCGGGGGCAGAGGCGCTTCAACCTTCCCATCACCTCCCTTCCCATCTCATCCGCAATGGTAGCTCCCGAAAGCAACGAGTACCCAGCCCAGGTCCCCAGGCTCCCATTTCCCACTTCCTACGCCCGCGGAGACAGAAGCGGCAGCGGCAGCGTCTTCCGGTCTGCCACTACATTGCTTCCCATCCCCTTCTACATTGACTCGTGTACCCCCAACTACTTTCGCGTAGTATCCGCGATTCGGGCAAGTACCAGCAGACATCTGCCTCTTGAGCTAACGTTGCAGCTGAATGGCGGCGAAATCGTCTTAACGGCTCAGGCCGCCGATATTATTGTTGGTGTCCAGGCTGGCAGCGGACCAGACTTTACAAACTTCTGTCACCCGGCATGGCTCGGTACCGATCTCAAGGGGCGACTCATCAGCAGGATCAGATCCGGCAGGCATACTGGCACGAACTGGGCCGCCAAGGTGATCGTCACTCCGCGCTGGGTCAACGCATGTCTCTCGAGCGGCAAGTTCCTGGTAAGTACAATTTGCAGGCATGACTGACCCCCAGGGTGAGGAGAGCATGTGGGGCAGCTTCCGCCTCGGAAGCCCGCCAGTCTGCAACCAGCTCTTCAACGTCTGGGCGCTCCCTCCCGGCGCGCGTGACCCGCCGATAGCAGATCCAAAGTGCTACGACTGTGGCGAGACGTTCAAGAGTCCGTGGCACCTCGAGTTCCACCTCTCCGACAGCGTGCCCTGCTGGATCCCAGAGGATGAGCAACCTGACGTTCTCCCGTTGCACGGTGTTCCTCTGCACCGGCTCCTCCCAGGCGGCCGCGAGGCGATGGAAGCCATGCGCGTCAGGCCTACCGTCGCAAGCGAGATGGGAGGCGATGCCAAATCTGATGGCGAACCAATGAACGAGGACGAATGTGTCGACGGCGAACCCCCCGAGGAGGCTGCAGACGTCGCGCCAGACGGAAGCAGCGAGGCGGATGTCGAAGAGGACTTGCTGGGTGGAGACTCGCCCTCGCCCGAAATCTCCAACCGTGTGCTCCCACCGGCCGAGGACTCTTTGCCGCTAGAGGCCACGAGGACTGCCGCGCCGCACGTAGCTCAGTCGGCTCCCTTGATGCTGGAGGCGGAGCCCCAGCCTCCGTCAGAACCTGGGCAAGCCGTGGCGGCGTCTGTATCAGTGGGTGCCAACCTGCCAGCCGGAACCCCAAACCCCTCCACCTCGCACGCTAGCCCCGCTCCCGCCTCGCACGTCAACCCCGCTCCCGCCACACGCCCTAGCCCGGCTCCCGCCGCTTTGGCCTCCGCTTCCCAGCTTCCAGCAGCAGCTCCGACGCAAGCGGCAGTACCACCACCGAGCCCTTCCAAGTCCATTAAGGTGGCGCGCTGCGACGTCATAGCCCTGGCCGCCCGTTTCCTCCAGCTTTACCCTAAAGTGAAGCATCTTTCCAACGCGGGTATTGACCGTCAGCTGTACGAAATGGATCCGGAGAAGCTGTATATGGCTTCAACATGGGGCACATACTGGGGCAGCTGGCTGGGACGCCAGGGACGTTTCGCAGGCGTAGACTACGAGCTTCCGTCCGATGTCGAGGCTAGTTCGTCCCAGCCTTCCCGCGAGTCCACATCTAACCCTGCGCGTCCCAACAAGCGCCCCGCTCCTGATACTCCGGACGCTCCGTTGGCCAAACGCAGAGGATGGGCCGAGCTCACGAGCCACGAGGCGATCGCGATGGCCCTGCACATGTTCACCTCGTCGGGAGAGAAACCGGACTGGCTCGCATTCCACAAGGTCAACCCGCACCGCTCCGCGCTCGAGTGGATGTGCCTCGCCGACGGGGAGGATGATGGTGAGCCGGTGGACTTGCTCGCAAAGCTCCATGCGGACAAGTGGTGGCCGCCGGCAGAGCTGTGGCCGAAACGCGGCGAGGTCAAGGGGCCTATTGCGGTTGGACCGTTCGAGAAGACGAGGCAGACGCCGCCGGAATCGCCCGCCTTGCTGTCCGCCTCAGCCCCTGCGGCCAATTGCCCGGTGCCCGCGGCCGACACCGCGACAAGTGCCGCACCACCCCAAGCTCCTCTGCAGCCTCGCTCGACGGACCCGCATACGAAAGCAGAGATCCGCCTCCACACCTCGCCATGCACCGAGGAGGAGGAGCAGCACATGGTCGCCTACCTCAATGAGCGCTTCCCGGTCGACACAGTGTTCAACCACCACTGGAACGAGTTTGCGCGGCGCCACCCTCACCGCAGCACCGTGGAGTGGTGGGCGCTGTGTACCAAGACGACGCGGAAAGCTGCCGCGAGACTGCGGAGGGCGCTGCCGCCCGCGGAGCGGAAGAAACTGGCCCAAGCGCACAAGGAGTACCAGCTAGGACAGCGCCAGCAAAAGGAACAGCACAATCTACTGGGAGAAGCAAAGCACAAGAACCTCGAGGGGCTGACGGCTTCGATGAGGAAGAAGACGATGGAGGAGGGTGTAAAGAAGAAGGAGAAGAAGAGGAAAGCCGAAGCCAAGGAGAAGGCGAAGGCGAAGGATGAGAAGGGAAAGCAGAAGGAGGAGAAGCAGAAGCAGAAGGAGAAGCAGAAGGAGGAGAAGGAGAAGGCGAAGAAACTGGCCACGAGCAATAATGAGGAGAAGCCGAGCGCGTCCCAGCTGGCGCGCGCAGGTGGCGGCGCGAGCGCCCCTGCCAGCCTCACCACGGTCCCGCAGACCAGGAGTGGCAGGGGTACGGCAATGGACCCTATAGTGCTCGACTAGTAGATTTGTAGACTGTTAGACTATTCATGTACCAGTTGGCAGATAAGTGGCAGGTGCAGTTTGTCGTCCCGCTCGTCGTCGGCGGGCGGCGGTGGCCGTGCCGTCGAGCACCCAATAGTCAGTATGGGGATGTACATGCAAGTGCGAGGCTTGGAGGTTGGTGACTTTGTCGAAGATGCTTGGAAGACTGCTGCAAAGAGATATCGAGTATCCATGGCCAAAAAAAGCTTCCGTCGCCAGTCTGCTCGGTGACTGACGCCGCTGCGCGGATGAGACCGAGGACTCGGGGAATGGGCGAGTCGCGGTGGAGGGAGGGGGAGGGAGGGAAGACAGACACACAGTGAGAGGGGAGCGGGTGGTAACGGTGGCAACCTGAGGGAGGGGAGTGGGAGTGGGAGTGGGAGTGGGAGTGGGAGGGAGGGAGCAGCAGAACAGGGCAGGAGAGGAGAGGACAGGAGATTGCACACACACGACTGATAGACGGACGGACACAGAGATAGCAGCCAGTCAGCCAGCCAGAGCCAGGGGTGATCAATGGGATGGGTCTGGGTGAGACGCAAGCTGTTACGGCGGCGACGGCGGCGGTGGCGGCGGCCAGAGAGGAGAGGATTGCGGCTTTCAGCATTCTGCTGTCACCTTTGCTCCTGCTGCCTGGCCTAGCCTGCCTGGGTGGGTGGGTGGGTGGCGGCGGGCCACTGACTGGAATGCCAGGCTGGGCTGGGCTGGACTGGGCTGCTGCTGCTGCTTGGAATTTTGAAACCCTTCCGGACCCTGTGCTGGTCGTTGTCGTTGTTTCCTGGATGCTCAAACCCGGACGGGCTCTGCCGCCGCTTCCCTTTGCGTACTGTTGGGCGGTCCGTGTGTTGGCAGGTAGGTAGTCTACTGCCTGGCTGCCTGGCTTCTGCACCGCACTGCTCTGCTCTGCTCTTCTGCTGCGTTTCATCGCCAGAAATTTATCATCTGCTAGTCGCTTGCCTCTTCTTCTTGTCTGGGTGGTTGGCCGCCTGCCTGCCCGCCTGGCTGCAGTGCACAGACCGCCAGCCTGTCACACTCTACTAGGTTTTCAACGCGTCAGCTTTTTACGCGTCACCTGGTGCATCCAATGGCGTGCACGCCAGACCCAGGGATACTCACACCATTTGACGATATTATTAATACCCACACTAACCACCACGTCTTCCGTCGCAATCTCTCCCCTCCCATTCTGTCTCGTATCTATTTAGCGTCACGTACTGCCGTTGCAACCTGGCGCGGGCACGCGGGCACGCTGGTCGCGGCTGGCGGCTGGCGGCTGGCGGGTTGGGCAGCGCGAGGGTCCGAAAATGACCATGTACGCCACCCAGCGCGAACGCGGTCTCAGATACGGCAGGGGGGGGGGACGCTGGTGGCGGCCAGGACCGGCGGAGAAGAAGGGGAGGACGGCCAAGACACGGCGCTCCTGCGGGCTGCGATATGGGACCAGGGAGACCAGGGGGGGCCTGGGCTCCTTCCCGATCTCTCCCTCCCTCCCTTCCTCTCTCGCCCCTCTGCCTTGTTGCTTCTCTTTCTTCCTTTCCGTGGCCCTGGATCCGTGGTTCCGTGCGGGCGGGTGTGTGTGTGTGTGTGTGTGTGTGGGTGTGTGTGTCCAGGGTCGCCACCCGGGGCAAACGGCAATGCGCAGTCCAATTTTCCCATTGTGCTTTTTGTTTGCCTGCCTGCCTGGCTGCTGCCTGCCTGCCTGTCTGGTTGATTGTTTGTCCTCGGCCTGTCTGTATGTCAGAGACTGCTGCATCGACGCATTCTGCAAACCCATGCATGGCATGCTGCGGTGGTGGTCGTCGATTGCAGATGCAGTCGGGCGAATGCAGAACGAGACCCGAAACGACGGACCAGGGGAAATGGGAGGGGCGAGCCGTGTGTGCAACAGGGGCAACAATGCACCAACGGGTCGTTGCCTGCCGGGCTGCTGCACTGCTGCACTGCTGGCCACCCGGGGCATCCGAGCACCCGATCCTCTCGATCCTCTCGATCCTCTCGATCCTCATCCTCGATCCTCGATCCTCGCACTGCTCCTCCCTGCCCCTACGGAACGGCCCATGATTCACCGCTGCGATCAATCCGGGAGGGAGCAAGGGAGACTATGAGCCTGGCAAAGGTTGCTGCCATCATCTCAAATCTCAATCACCCGGCAAGCATGTCGTGTCGTGTCGTGTCGTCCACAGTCCCATTTTGTCGTCAGCGGCGTGTACTGTTGTCGAGCCCGTGACACAAATCGTCGTCGCGCAAGGTGCGACAAGTGATACAGCCCAGGTCAGCCAGCAGCTCACACCTGACAGCCAGCAGCGCAGACGGCCAACTGCTGGAGCAGGTGGCGACAAGGGCGGGAGAGACGCAGAGACCGGGGTCTAATTTGCCACCCGCCGAGGGAGAGGCAACGCAGGAGCAACGAGAGCAGGCTCTGTCTCTCTCTGGCTTGGCGTGGCGTGGCGTGGCGTGGCCGCGTTCTGCAGGGGAAAAAAATAATAAAAAATAAAATAAAATAAAAAAATGTCTGATTATTATTATGCGGCCAGTGTGGAGTGTGTGTGTCCCTGAGAGTCACGCGCGCCAGGGACGCAGATGCAGATGCAGGCGCAGAATGCAGAGTTGCAGAATGAGTCGGCGGCGGCGCACCCACCGTGGATGGTGGGTGGACCAGGGACGCGGTTGGCGCGTCTCACCAGCTGCTGCTGCTGCCAGCCAGCCAGCCAGCCACCGCCGTCACGCGTCGACGCCGCCACCATCGACGCCGCCACCACCACCACCACCACCACCCGCATCTCCTGGCCTGCCTGAGGTGCGTTATGCAACTGCACACGACGTGCCGCCAGCAACAACAACAGCAGCAGCGACACCGACACGGGCACCACCACCACCACCGACCGCGCATCGCATCGCTGCACTGCGCGCGATCGCGATAACACTATTATTACTTTACAGTTCACCATGCAGCCGCCGTTTCTAGGTTTCAGCCCTGCCGTCCTGCAGAGTCCCAGAGTCCTGCAGCAGCCTCACGTGTCCAGGTCCAAACACATTGACACATGCCGCGGATCGCACGCTCACACGCTCACATCAGTCTCATGCCCGTCTCCCGTCCGCAGGTCCCCTTTCCCGTCCGATCCGCCCGCCGGCCGCTGAGCAGGGCCTGTAATACCGATACACCCCCACACACAGATGAGATGAGAATAGACTTATTAACAACTAGGAACCGAACTGGAGACTGAGGAATGAAAGAACAGTGTGGAGAATGAGGAATAAAGAGCCACGCCCGCCCAGCCGCGCTGCGTCCGTGTCGATCACGTCGTGCCGTGTAGCACTCGAGCCGGCCCGTCGCCCGCCAGCCCGCTGGCGCTCTCCCGTCCTCCTGTCTCCTTTTCCGGCCATAGATACCAGTTACCAGATACCAGCTTCCAGTGCCAGATACCAGTGCCAGCTTCCAGATGTAGGATGCCGGACGCGTCGATATCAGTCGCGTCTGCTCCACCTCCACCCACTCCGCTCCACTCCACGTTCTCTGCCCCCCTGGCCCCTGCCAGCACTCGACGCGTGCCTCCACCTCTCGCACCAACACCAGCTCCCCCCCTGTCCTCCCCTTGTCCTTCCGCTTCTGCCTGCCGGACAGGCGCCACACGCGCCGGATCCAGCGAGCGCACAGCGGGGCGGCCAACTGCTCGCCGCCAGCGGCCAGTGGCCAACACTGCCTGCCGCTGCCGCCGCCGCCGCCGCCACACGGCGCTCGGTCCTCCTGCTGCCCGTCGGGTGGGAGTAAAGTGCGAGGCGTGGCCCGAAAAAAAATGTCTACACTTTCTGCTGGCGCCACGAGCAGCAAATGCACCATTCAGTGTGTGTGCTCGTGGCTGCGGCTGTAGAACTGCGGGCGTCGGCGTCGGCGTCGGCGTCCGGTCCGGCTCGTCTCCGCACGCACGACGAGCCCGCGCGGGCCGCACAGCTGAGCAGCAGACTCATACCGCGGGGCCGGTGCTGCCACGGACAGCGGGGGCCCGCTACGGCAGAGGCGCAACCTCCCTTCTACCCGCCCAGTCTAGCAACAGCAGGGACGAGCGCGGCCTCCAGGTTTCCGCCCTCCCTCGCCAGCGAGCCGCCTGGCCATGCTAGCCCGGCGGCCGTGTTTGAGAGCAGAGGCGTGTCGCGCAAGCTCCGTGACTCGCTCGTCGAGCCGGATACTGAATGGTCCGAACCACGGTCACGGCCAGACATGACTGACGATGAGGCGGGCTCTCGTGGCGGACAGACTGGATAACGCTGCTGGCGCGGCACCAGGGGAAGGAACCGATCCAGCGGCGACAGCCGACAACCACACTTTGCCGGTGCATCTGAGATTGGCTCGGCAACAAACACACCTCCGCAAGCATTCGTTCTAGACGTCCTCTTTGCATGTCACCATCACTCATCACTGCTAGCGTCCTGCTTACCGATGGCAACTCGGCGAACACTCACATCTCACACGCCGAGACACAGCTAGACACTGACTCGCCATTGCGGAACAGCAAATCGAGGGCTGGGAGGGTGCATGGGCGAGCGCACGGACCGTTCTGCACGTCACGCGCAGGCGCCGGCGAGCGCTTCCCGGAACGTCCACCACGCGCAGCTGCGTCTCGATCCGGAGGCGAGTCCTGGGCTGTGACGAGTCCTGCGACTGCTGCTTGCCAGACTGGACGGGGCCAGGGTCGCTAACAGGACTGCAGCCGCACTCCTCTGTGCACTGCACTCTGCTGACAACAGCAGCTCAGACTGACCGGAGAATCACGCCGCAGGCGGCAGCCACCACCCTGCCGACACCCTAGCGTCACCTCACCCAGCCCGGAAAGCCCGCATCCCAGTGCCAGCGCAAGTGCGTTCCCGCAGCCACCATCTCGCGCTGGCCCGCGCGCTCGAGCCGTCGTCTGGTCCTGGCCCGTACCGGCAGCGCCGACCACCTCGTCCCGCCGGCTCCCGCCTGTCGGCCTGCACACGCTGCCGCCGACCCCTGCCGGCGCCCTCGGCTCCCGTCCGTCTCCGGCCTGCGGCCTGCGTCGCGCGGACGCCCTGGCGTGGAGCGAGCTTGGAGCGCGGAATGGGCGGGGGTGCTGCAGATTCGGATTGTGCCAGCGTTCCGGCGCGCTTCTCGCGCTGCTCACGCTGCTGGTGGCGGCGGCGGTGGGGGACATTGCTCAGGGATAGCGCGCTGCTGCCGCGAGTCGACGCCCGGGTGTCCGGGTGCCCGGGTGCCCGCGCGCTCGCCGGCGATAGGCATGGCGCTTTCCTTTTCTGTCTGCCGTGTCTGCGATCGCATCTCCTCGACGCGATCCGTGCGCTCGCGAGCGCGTGTGTCGTGCGTCGTGTGTGCGCCGGAAAGGACCTGATGGCACCCGCGGGCGCTCCTTCTCGCTCCGGATGGCGCAGCGCGCGGCATCGCCTCGGCCGCAGCGTCGCCGGCGCACTCCGCATGCAGTAATGGTGACTCTTCTCCGGCGGGGCTGTGCTGCGTCCCTCCCTGTTTCCCGCCACGCAGCCGCGCTAGTCGAGGCGCTCAGCAGTGCTTGGCAGGCGGGTGTGTACCAATGCAGATGCCGATCCGGGCACGCGTCCTTGGCTCGGCGTGTGGCTGCGGCTCTCCTGACCCAGCGCTCGCAGCGCACAGCACAGCGCTCCCGGCGTCCATCCGGCGTCTGTCCAGCGTCTGTCCGGCGTCGACATGTGCCCATCCCGGTGGACTGGAGTCTGCGCCCAGCACACGCCCCAATGCTCCGAAATCCTGCCCCCTATCTGTCGCTCTGTTGTGTGTTGCTGCCCGTTGGGACGGACGCGCCCCTGTCCCTCACGCGACACCAGCTCGTGCTGACCCGATTCCGACTCGCAGAAAGCAATCTGCGTCTGCATCTTCCGACCTAGCCGTCCCTGTCGTGTCCGCCAGTTTTCTCCGGACACGAGAGGCGGATTGCCGGCTGCGGCTTGCGGCAGCCGCGCCATGTCAGGACGGCCGAGCTGCTTTTGCCATTGTTCTCCACGGCGGCCTCCAGCCGCCTTGCTGTCCTCCGATCTCTTCCGCGCCCGCCGCTCCCGCGCTGCCCGCAGGCGCCGCCGGCATGAGCAGCGCACCTGCATACATACGCGAGCATGATCACAAAGCCGAGCAGCAACGGAACAAAGCCAGAGTCTCCTCCCTCGCATTCCTTGCCTTCCGTGCATTCCACGCGCTCGTTCCTGCATTCCTGCATTCCTGCATTCCTGCGCTCCGCATTCCTTGTGAACCCTGTCGTGCCCTCGGCCCCGTGCGCGCCCTCCGCGAGCTCGGACTAGAAGGGCCAGCGGCGCGGGCCTGCGGGTCGTAAGCTTGCAGCTCGCGCAGTCTGCAGCCGAGCGCCCGGAAACGGGTGGCTGGAACCCGACTCGCGGCGGCAGGCAGCCAGTCAGCCCGTACCGGCGGCATGACGCGGCCGCTGGTCGTTTGTCGTGGTGCACCCGACACGGCCCTCGAGGTACTTTTATTCCGATTCCTGTTCTTCTCGCCCGGGGCAAGAGAGAACGACACTGACCAGCACGGCCGCACGGAAATGCATCGAGACCGACAGGCGCTCGCTGCCGAGCGGTCGTCTGGCCTGGTTCACAGTCGCGAGCAGGCCAGTAGCGGCTGCGGCTGCGGCTCCGGCTGCGGTACTGTGTTTCTCTCCGCGGCAGCGCGCACTGGTATCTGACGGGTATCTGCCTCGCTGGCCAGTGCCTTCCTGGCACGGTGCGCACCTGCTCAGCAGGCTGGTCGGCACGACTTTGACGCGTGGACAATGTCATGGTGAACCTCGGGGCGCCAGGTGCGCGGTAGGGCCGAGCAAGCAGCGACAAGGCTCGTAGACGAGTCGGGACAGTGCCAGGCGACAACAATCCAGAACGCGAGGGTTCTTCTCCCGCAGCACAGAAAATCCACACAAACCGCCGAGCGGCCCGGGAGACGGGCGACACCGCCAAGTTGCCGAAGAACGTGGACCTCGCAGCCGCGCGCTGGCGCCTGTCTGGGCAGCAACACACGGCAGGTGGCCTCGAGGGCACGCGACACCGTGGCGCGGCCACCCTCCCACGAGCCTCGAAGCTTCCGCACGCTCGCCCGTGCCGCCGTATCCACCCCGCGCCCGGCTGGTTCGCACGCCCGGGGCCCATGTGCCCGCGCTGTCCTCTGGTCACGCCGAAGGGTGCGGATCTGTAACGGTGAGCAGCAGGTGGCTGGTGGCGGCGGCGAGCGGCAACTGACATGGCAGATGTCTGGCTGACTTTGCGCTCGCCCCTGCGCCCGTTCGGCCAGATACAGGGCCGGACAGTGGACCAGGCCGGTACAGTACTGTGTTCTTCTCCCGTGCCCACTTGCGCTGTGGACGACTGCTCCCGATCTCAGCGCTGTTGGAACAGCGTCGGCCCCCACCGTCGACCCGGCGCCTTCTCGGACGTGAGCGGTAGAGTGGCGCGCCATGCCCGCTCGCCCTCCGCGTCTTGCGCCAGTCCGTTCTGGCAGTTGCGGGCACTGACCGCGTCACTCACACGGCTGCCGAGGTCGCTGCCACTGACTCTACAAGGACGGCCTCGGCACGAGACTCTGCGACCAGTGCTGCGCTATATTTCGCTGACCCTCCCTCCCTGGCATGCGAGCTGAGGACCCATGGGGCCCACCCTCAGTAACGATGCGACCGTTCACACCACATTGCGCTCATATTGCGCGCGGTAATCTCTACAATGTGGTAGTGTTCTGGCAATTTGCAATTTGGGTGTTGATGAGCACATCGAGGTCGAGGTGCTTGCTGTAAACGTTCGGAAGAGGACAAGCGACGGAGGGCGTAAGCAGATGGCAGGCCCCGAGGGCCGCTTCCCCCCCGCGTTGCCGAGCAGGGTATGTCAGAGCCGAGCAGGCGGGGCGGGTGGGGTGCCGTCCGACACGGCGCAGCTCCTCGTGCTTGGGTGCATCTGGCCCTTGCCGTCGGTCCCTCTTCTCCTCCTTTGCCCCCCTTTGGCTCCTCCCACATCACTCTGTGGCGTTACACTAACCATTCGATCTCAACTTTGGTCGCCGAGTTTCGCGTTTCGCGCTTTGCGGCGCGGCCCTCGAGACAGGCCGCCGTCACGCGTCCACTGCAGCCAGTGCTTCTGACCTTGCGCATTCCCCAATTTCACGTCTGCTGCTTGGGCCTCGCCCTAACGCGCATGCTCTGCCCGTGCTTCCGGTCAGCATCTTGGGCCTTGCGGTATGTGCAGGGACAGCGAGCTGTTGCCAGGGATGCCGAGCCGCTGCCGGTGTCCGGCAGGCCTCGTCTCTCTTCCAGTATCGCCCTCCAGACCTCGGGAACACGTTCCCCTAGAGCCCTTCCGCCCCCTCTTCCCCCCAGCCTTTAAAAAGGTGGCTTGGGAGGAAGCTAATCCTCTCTTGACGAGAGTGGGATTCGAACCCACGTCCGAAGACTGCGGAGAGAACAATGTCTCCTTAACACAGCGCCTTAGACCGCTCGGCCATCTCGCCGATCATGCCCGCTCTGCCGGCGCGGTCTCTGCCGTCTGGGGGTCCGAATAATGCGGTATGCAGCACGTAACGTGAGGCAGAGGTGAAGAGGGGTCCAATGTACGACCCTCGGGGCGTGGCGACGGGATCGTTGCAAACTGGACACTCGGAAGGCAGGTGGCAGGATCGTCTGCCCCGCGGTGCTTACAGATGGCGAGGCCAAAGAACTAACTCACGCTACGCAGGCTCACTCTGCTGTCGAGCTTGACTTCTGACATTGAGCCTTGACACCTCATTCCCTTACTTGCTGTGCTAATAAAGCTCACATGTTTTCTCCTATTTTATTGCTTTTGTGGCATAATCGACGGACGGACTCTAGCTCTTAGCCCGCTGACCACATGCCAACGACAGGCAAGCAAGGGCTCATATGTCTTCTCACTCCTATGTCTCCATTGGGCGCGACGGTGCCGGGCGACGGTGCCGCCAAATGACCCGTCGGGCTGCGGGCTAGCCTGACGAACGAGGTTCTGACCGAAGCGAAGAAAAAGGCAACATGCTGGACAGTCCAGGAGATCCTCCTGGTCCCAGCACAACTGTCAGCTGAAGCGCATCTGCCAGCAGTCATCTCGCCGGGAGAGATTACTGACGGGAGAATCGCCACAGTCAAGTCGCGCGGCCCCAGCCGGGTAGCATCACTTCTCATCACCCCGTCAGCTTTCCTGTCGACTTGAGATGTTCTAGACTCACAAAACTGCCTCACCTCCATGACAATATCACAAATCCCGGCAGTTATGCCGCCATCACGGCCTGCAGACCGCAAGGAAGCCATTGTGGCGGAGGAAAGATTCAAATAAACAATGGATGGTTCCATCGTATAACGGTTAGTACATAAGATTCTGACTTTGTTTATAAAAATAAAAGTCGTTCTTGTAATCTGGGTTCGATTCCCAGTGGGACCTTCATTTTGCGTTTTCTTTTTGTCTTTCTGCTCCCTGTCAGAAGGTATGCAGCCGCTTGGGAGTCTCGAAGAACCACAGGTCACGCTGGAATGGACAAACAGGCCGCGGCTGGTAGTCAAGGTTGCCCGATTCCAAGAGGGCGACGTCAGGGGGACATGCCGTGCAGACGGCATGTTACTCAGCCAACGTGACAAGTCGACGTTGATCACAACCGCAGCGTGGCAAAGCAGGTACGCTGCGCGTGTGAGTCTTTCAGAGAGGTCAACCACAAAGGCGGTCGCTCAGCATCGGAACCAAGGCGGCGATAGCTCGACGTTTGAACAGCACGTCGCTGTACGGCATCTGTCCCCGTGATCGACAGACGGGCGGGAACATCTTTGCCGAATGCCGAGGCGGCGGATGCCTATTCTGCGCTCCAGAGAGAGGATGTTTGACATTAATTGTCCACCGCGCCTGTACCTTTTCCCGTGCACCGCTGCGGAACGTCGGAGAGGCGGGCCGCCTACGTATGCACGTGGGACGGATTGTGGCAGCGCATGGAACAGCAAGCAGAACGCCCAAGGACGGTGAATGCAGGCGTCTGTGGTTTGCTCCACCGAGAGTGGAAGCAACTGCAGTACGCGGCGCACTGTTGTCGTGGGTTAGATAGGGTTTGAGCTTGCATCGTTTCTCGGCTCGTCAACTTTCTCGGCCCCTGCTCCCTGCCTCTCGACGAGACGCGGGCGTCGACGAGGGGGAGGGGATCACGTTCTCATCATGCGACCCAATTGGCGATCCAATTGAGACCGCAAACGAGATCACGGACGCTGCAGGCTGTTGCAGCTCTTCGGAGGTGAAGGCAACTTTGTTTGATTGTAGATCTCGTTTTCGAATCTAGATGATCCACAGGGAAGTGAGTACGTACATGTCTCGGACAGTTACGATGTCAAAACGGAGCACCACCTGCGCTTACTGAAAGTGGACGAGGGTGCACACAGTTTCTGGTACTTCCGCCCGGGGGATTGGGCGAGTCAAATACCAGGGGATTACGGCGGTGCCGACCAATTTTCGTTAGCGCCTAACCAGCACGACTTGGCTTGTGTCTCCCGCGGAACGTGGAACCCAAGCCTGCATTAGCTCCATTCCAGGCTGATCGTCGATCGTCACTGGGTGGGTATCTGCAAGCCAAAATCCAAGCCGGCCATGCGGCACCACAGACCAGTGGGAGACAGTTGCAAGACCCGTCCCGTAGCCGCACGGGGCCGCTTGACACGCCGGGAGCCTGCTCCGTCCTGCCGGAGGCTCCAAGGGGCTGACGACCGCGGTTGGTAGCGAGATGTGCCTCACGAGCTGCCACTTGGCGCCAATCGCGAGGGCCTGGGCCTGACAAACTGGCTGATGCTAGAGTACTGGACCGATCGGACGTGGCAGATGGCGGTGACCACCGCCCAGTCAAGCGCTGATGGAGACTCCGCTCAGGACAGTTGTTTGGCCGCGTATCGCTATCGGATAAGGTACGCGAAGGGGCCAAGTTGTGGAGCGCGTGCTGGTGAATCGGCGCATGCCGTGAGAAGTGTCAACAGCGTCATCGTCGCCGCGGCGCCGCGCGGCGCAAGAACGAACGTGGGTTGGGGACGCGCGCATTGAGTCATCGTACGCTGGGCAGCGAACTTATGCACATGGGCGGTCCTGACTTTGTAGAGCATCCGCGCTGAGAAGTGCAATAAAAGTGTCGACGGAGTTGATGGCTGGAGCCACAGCACAGCAACCCCGACCGTCGACATCACTTTTCTGCCTTTGCCCGTGGTTTCTCCGTCATCACCGTGCAATAAATGCTCCCGGGTTGCTACCAAGAGTCTGGGCGCCGAACTTTGCCGCGCGCGACGTGCCTGATGTCTGTGGAGCCGAGGGTCGCTTGAAAGGGGTGTCGACCAGGATACACGTTGGAGGGTTCCATTCTCACAACGCACGGTCTCGGTATGTTGTTGCTCCTCTGGCCGGCATCATGTCTGGGTGATCGGACCTTGGTGACGGATGGCGCCAGGAGTGCGCGCAAGTTCACGTTGCGTTCTGAACCGTTCTACAAAAGCCGGCGCTCCCTACAAAACTGATGCGGTCCTGTCTTCTTACATGGACAACCCGGAAAAGATACTTGTGGAGACCACGACTCCAAATGCCGTAGACTGGCTGCCGGACTCGGGCCGGTAGACCCGCTGAGACAGCTTAGCAACGATCTATCCAGCGTAGCCTGCCTGCCCCCGTCCTCGTGTTACATATTAGTGAATAATTGTAATTAATTAGTTATGCGCACGCGATCTCGTAATGCTTGCGGCATGCTCAACTGGCGCAGGGCTAAGAATTCTCAGGCTTCCATGCGCTTCCCAGCCAAGCTTCTTGCGCTGGCCGCCGTCAATCATGCCAGGACACGCCAATGCCGTTTATGGAAGGGATGCCGCTCTGCCGTTGATGCCGAGCGACGCAGGGCCCGCCCCACGTCCCCCATGTCGTACCGGGCCGCCGGCGAACCTGCGGTTCCCAGTGGCCTACCTTAAACAAGCGCATCATGATAGCCACCTGACGCTGGGTCCAACTGGTGCAAGTTGGCAGAGGAACCCAGTACGAATTCACTCATATGGTGACGCCAAGCGGCTCTTTGCAACATCCAGTGTTGATTTCACATACAGTTTGGGATAGCCAGCGCCTGCTCTGCGCAACGTGCTGGAGCGCGGTTTCTTCCCCATCTCCGTCGCCTGCTCCGCGCATCGCGAACCTACCTGACCTGCTATATCCAGAGATAACCGGAGAGAGACCTAATATATGCATGACAACAAAGCTAGTGAATCTGATCTACTTCTGCTCGGGAACCTGGGTAAGGAGGCCCTTGCCCTCGATGAAGCTGACAATGTTGTCGAGGACGAGGAGCTCCATCTTGCGCTGGGTGTCCTTGGTTTCTGTGCCCATGTGGGGAAGGAGGGTGATGTTGTCCATGGCCACGAGCTTGGGGTTGACGTTGGGCTCATCGGGGAAGACGTCGAGACCAGCGCTGTAGAGGTGGCCGGACTCGAGAGCCTCAATGAGAGCCTCCTCGTCGACGACGCCGCCGCGGGCGGTGTTCACGAGGATAGAGCCCTTCTTCATCTGCTTGAACTGCTCGCGGCCGAACGAGCCGCGGGTCTTGTCGTTGAGGGGAAGGTTGAGGGACACCACGTCGCTCTGCGCGAGGAGCTCCTCGACGCTCGATACGTAGGTGCAGGGGAAGTCGGGCTTGGGCGAAATCTCGCGGCGGTTGTAGTAGACGACCTTCATGTCAAAGGCAATGAGGCGGCGGGCCATGGCCGAGCCGATGCCGCCCATGCCGATGATACCAACGGTCTTTCCATCGGGGTCCAGCGCGGGGATAAGACCGCTCTTCCACGCGCCATTGCGGACGTTGACCTCAGCACGGTGGAACTGACGAAGGGCAGAGAGGGCAAGGTACGCGCCAACAGTGGCAGTCGCCGAGTCGACGGCCTTGGGAGTGTGGGAGACCTCGATGCCGCGGGCAGTCGCGGCAGCAATGTCGATCTGGTCGTAGCCCGCACCGTTGTGGGCAATGAGCTTGACACTCTCGGGGAGGTGGTCAATGAACTCCTTGTCAAAGAAACCAATCGCGCCTTGGAGCATGTCAGAATCTGACTACACAACACTGCACGAGGTACTCACTGGCAGAGTCGTTGTGACGGTAAATCGCGGTAACGTTGGCGTACTTGGTCAGGCAGTCCTCGAAGAACGCCTCGCGCGTAGCCGACTGAAGCTCCTACGTACTGTAAGCACATGTGCGCGCAACTTCCTTTGCGTTCCTACTCACAACAACGTCGGCAATGGGGGCGAACTTGGCAGCAGCGTCCTCCTTTGTCCAGATGAGGCCCTTCTCAGGGTTGGCTAGAGGTCAGCGGCTGTTCGCAACTCGTCCCTCCAAACTCCACTCACCGCAGATGAGAACCTGGGGGCGAAGAGAAACCATTGTGAAGATGTGATGAGTTAGAGAGTGAGTGAGAAGGACAACTCCATGCACACATGCTGCCCATATATTGTCACCAGATCACCATCTGTTCGCGCCGCGTGATGCCGGTCAGTACCGCGGTGGAATATCGGGCGCTCCGGACCGAACTTCCGGGCCGGATCCCGCTGACAGTGGTACTCCGGACCGGTGCTCCGATGGGGTAGTCACCGTGGGAAACATGACTCGGAAGCGCGGTAGCACCTTTCCGGCCTGGATGGATGGTTGCCTTGCAGGAATCTAAACATATTTCTAAACATAATATCACCCGACTACACTTTGTCGACCTTTATCTAGCATGGTGGCGAAGAAAGGTGACCACCATGCCAGATAGAGCCATATCCTGAACACCGATGGATAAAGACTTTGATTTGACCTTTCAAGCATGCTTCGATGTTGCATAGAGCATGGCTTTGGGCAACACGTCACAGTCTGGAGACTCGTTGCCTTCCTGTATACAACGCACTTTTAGGTGTATACTATTGAGCTATATTCTCTAGGCTTTACATGTCAAATCTCCATACTACATGCATATACTTTGTGTTTTCGCAGCAGCGCACCGAGATTGACCAGAGAGCGTCCGCTGCACCCCTGCCCACTGGTCATTACGTAAACTGTGTGACCTTGAAAGCTTGAAAGAATACACATCAGCGGCGTGCTGGGAGCGGCCGTTTACACCTCTCGTACCCCACTGATACCTAGCACCTGCAGCTCACGACATGGATTCGTCTTCGTACGCTGTGTGTGGCTGCTGTTCGGCGAGTGTACCACCTCGACGCTGCGTCTGGTCTCGCTGCCGACTAGACCACGAGGGGCATGCATCGGCCGTGTCGGCCTGCGCGGCGCTTCAGCTTGTCCCTCTCCCCCAAAGCCACAGCGCAGCAGCTCTGATTGACGAGTCTAGACGCACAGAACCAGCAATCGCCAAACACTGTTCACACCGTTCACGACATGCGCGTCCCCTCCAATCCGCCGCACCTGCTCACATAGTGTCCCGGTCTCGGGCAACTAACACTGTATGTGGACACCCTCTCGTCCCAGGCGCGTGCGATAAGACAGAGGCCTAGTGGGACCAGCGGAACGCGCTTTTGGCGATGTGGAAGTGAGCACGGAATGGTAACGTTTCCGCCATGAGCATCGAACCCGACAAATTGCGTCTTCCGCCGCCAGTATCGCAGCGGATAATAGTCAAGGGAGTACGCTAATATCCTCTCACGTTGGTGTTTTCAACGCTGGGAATGGTCAACGTACTCGATCCGTCCACATGGGTTCTCTTCACGGGACCGAGAGGAACACACAGTTCCTGCTCAACTTGTTTCCCGCCCAATCTCGTTAGTCCAAGACGCACTAGCAACCTGTGACCAGGTAGCACAGGGTCTACATGTACATTAATTACCTGCATCTCCCGCTCTTCGGACGCGGCGGGGTATGTGGATGACTCACTCAACACACCACACGAACGAAGTTAGTTCATTCCTTTGTACTCCTGACGTACGCATGTGCTGCACCAAAAAGCTGTGTTTTGTGCCAAGAGTTATCAAGAACACGAACCACGCGCTTCCGATCATTCTGGTTGCTGGTCCCGCTGCGTCCACGAAAACGCTACGACGTCTCAAGCATAGCGGTATGCACCAGATGTGATCACTGTTGCGATGAGAGGGGTCGGTGTGGCGGTGGTCGGTCCGCCACGGCGGGGAGCTTGAACCTTCACGACCGGAGTTACCGTGTTGTTGTCAGTATGGGGCGCCCTACAAACCTGAGTAGTTGAGCAGGGCCAACCCCACCGTAAATCGCGTACCTTAATATTGTCGGCTCATCTGGTGCGCTTCAGGGGCCAAGGCAGGATATGCCCCGTTTCGATTACGACTATGTCAGACTTACGAGGAACCCGAAGTTTATTTGCGGCACCAACAGCCAGCAAAGATGATCGCTCACTCTCTATTGTCCTGTTCGCCTCAAACTGCAAACTGCCACCCTACACTGCTGAGCTCCGAGATCATTTCGCGCGGTATCCTCTTGGGTGCAGGTCCCAGAGACGGAGGCAACGGCACAACGCTGTCTCTGAGGTGAGGGCACTTAAGGTTACTTCCAGATTCTTAGCCGTCTCCCAGAAGACCTCGGTCATTGTTCCATAGTATCTAAACTGAATCCGCACTGGAAGCCATGGCGAACACAAATGTGCGTACACCCTGCCCATTTAAATTACAAGTGGTCTGTCCAGGATCGCTGCCATGGGTACGTGTTGTTGCAATGCTTGCCCCCAACCGTTCAACCCCCGCTTCCTCACGTCTGTTGTAGTCTGGAGCACCCCTCACGTTTGTTGTAGTCTGGAGCACTTTGCGGCGTCATCATTTGGGCCAGCCAGTGGGGATCGACGTCACATGCACCGAGTCCCATATTGGTATCGCCCTGGAGCTATCGGTTGGAGTGAGGGCGGACGGAAGACCTGTCCTGACGGGACCTGGCTCCCAAGTAGCCACGGTAACACAGCAGAATGGCAGACAGAAAAGGCTTGGGACTTGCCCGCAGTCTCCCTCGTATACGCAATCCCGTGGACCTTGGATCTGGGCCTCGCATGTGAAAGGCAACAACTGAAGCAGCAGAGTTCACAGAAGACAACGGTGATCGACAAGGCAAACCCGGCTCCAGTCGGCACCTCTCAGGTTCTGAACGGTTCTAGCCGGCAAGGCAGCATTGGACTAGGCTGGTCTGCTGAGTCAAGGGCTCCCGACAGTGGGAGGAGTGGAGTGGTGACGTACGAGAGCTTGCTTGCTTTCTGTCGATCAGTGCTACCAGTTCTGGAAGCAGGGTGAACTTGCCTGCTTCAATAGGCAGGACTAAAGGCAAGAAGGCGAACCAAGTAGGTGGAGCGGTGTGCAGTCCCGAGACATGTCAAACGACGTCAGGCCGGGTGATGCCGAGTGGCAGGCCAAGTGAGCGGGGCGCTGCATGATCCAGACCGCCGCAAACAAGATCTTATAGTGAGAGACAAGTGCTTTCTGTCCGTGTTCAATCTGCTACATGCATACATTATTGAGACCGGCCCGTGCAAAGCTCTGCAACCCCCTCCCCGGTCATGTGTAGGAGGGGAAATCGGCGGCATCCTTTGGGCTAACGGGAACAGATAACTGTTACGAAAAGTGACTACCCGCTCGTCCACATTCTTCTGGTGCTTGTTCTGCATCTCTGGGGTCCATCTCCTTTGTTACAAACAAATTGGGTGCTGCCTCCTTGGGTTGTGGGTATCCCCTTTTTGCTCGTTCCAGCAAATGTCTTGCGTGACTGAAGTCTCAAGGAGAAAAAAGGTAGAAGAACCACGCGCGTGTCCGTCACAGAGTTGTCTCGGGTGGCGCGTAAACAGAGATGAGACACTGCAGCGCAAGTGGTCGCCAAGCGCTCGTCCAGCAATCCATGAACCCATGTTCAACTTAAAAACGTCAATTCGCAATGAAAAAAGGCTGCGGTTTCAGCAGCATCGGGGGATTTTCTGCCGGCCGGGAAGTGAGTCAAGAGGAGATGGCTCTCGGCTGAGTACAGGTGGGATCGGGCTGAAGGAGCAAGTGAATGAGAGGCTAGCCTTGGCAACCCCTTGACGGGCGCCGTCCAAGTTCTGGACCAACAGGCGTGTACCCGTGTGTGCATCGACTCCTTGCAGCGGTGTTATGACGATATTGTCTGGGACCGGAGACGGTGTTTGGACGCCATCTGCCTCACTCAATGTTGTCGGCGACGGCGCGGCCGTGGAGCCGGATCGCCTCACACCCATGCCGACGGAAGGGTGGCGCGCCGGCTCCAATCTTTTTGGCACCAGGGGTAAAGCAGCAGCGACGAGGGGAGGGGGGACGCTCCATTAAGGGTGTTGCCGAGGTACGTATAAACTCAGGCACAACGTAAAGGTCACGTAGCCCAGACCACCCTTTTAGATGGAATGTTCCAAGCTATGACTATGATGGGCTCAGCCACAGGACCCAAAGTGTCATAAACCGCGTGGTAGGGCTGCCGTAACAGAGTTTAGGGCATAGAGAGCAGTAGGCAGGTACAGAGCAGATCGCGATAGCAGAGACAGAGAGGGGGGGGGGGGGGGGGGGGGGGGGGGGGGGGGCAGGGGGCAGGGGCAGGGGCAGAAGCGGGCCGATACGGGGCTCTGGCTTCTGCGCGCCGCTGGCGCTGATGACCGGCAGCCAGCAGCAGGAAGCGCGGCGCGGCGCGTGGCCGTCAGATAGGCGACACGGCCCAGAGAGCGCCACGGACGGCGTGGCGGCAGCCCCGCGTGGCGCGCGGCGGGGTGAGTAGTGGGTGGGTGGGTGCGCGGCGCGCTGTGCCAAGACTCGACTCTCCGCCGGCACCGGGCGGGTGGCCCCGCCGGCTGCGTCTCGTGCTCGTTGCCCCAGTCTCCGTCGTGGTCCGTCTGCCCGCTGCTGGGTGGATGCGGTGGCCGTGGGTGGCCCGCCGCGCTGCTGCTGGCTGCATGCGCAGGCTCCTGCGCTGCCCGCAGGAGGCTGGCGCTGGATTCGCGTGCCGGTGGACCCACCGCACGCCATGCAGCCATCGACGTCAAGCCCGCCACGGGGCGCCAGCAACGTCGGCTTCCTGGTGCCGCCGGCCTGCGCGGGAGATACAGCACGAGGGCACCTCGCCGCCGGTGCCAGGACCGGCGCACCGAGCCCCGCAGCGGACGAACATGGAAAACCAGGCAATCGCAATCAGCCGCACAGCGAGACGCGCGAACACGAACACAACACGGATAGTACAGTTTGGGACCGGGAGGGACGGCACGCTGGATGTGATGGGCACGGAAAATACGAGCGCCACTTGGGACGGCCCCAGCTCTGTGGCACCCGCCCCGCGTCCGCCGGACTGGCTGCGCTGGGCGGCCGGGACCCTCGGCGCATCGCGCTTCGGCGTGTCGGCGCGTCGGGTCCCTCGCCGCGGGCCTCTGGTGCACCGTATCAGCGGAAGGGGTCTGCATCGTGCATGGTAGCGGCCACGCGACGACTCGGACGACTCGCGAAACCAGCGGCGGTTCTGTGTGTCGCAGCTTCGCGCGCTGGGCTCGGGTTTCTGCTTCTGCCTCTGCTTCTGCGGTTGTTTCTGTTTCTGCGCTTCTGATTCGGGTGCTTCCGTGCAGGCGCGAGTTCGTGCTTCTCTCCGCCAGTCGCGCAGAGTGATATGCGCCGGGCCGAGGGCACAAGCGACAGGCCCGGGGACGTACGTGCCGATAAACCACAGCCCCGCGTACCAGTCAGTGTACCTCTTTCGCGCGCGACGTCTCGCTGAGCGTCTGTTCGCGCCCCGGCACGGCGCGCGAGATGGCCCGACCTCCGCATTCACGGGCACACCTGCATGTATGCACGCATGCATGTGCACATGCCACATGGACATGGCACATGGCACAACACCCTCGCCGACATTCCCGAGCCCAAGCCGTCCCTCCCCACTTGATCCACTTGATCCACAGAACTGCACTGCCCGCACGCTGCGGGGATCAGCGCCCGACAGGCCAATCGGTATCTCTCGACGCGAGCGATCCGGAGCTCGCAGAAGTGCCCGTGCCCGGCGCCCCGCCGGGCGCCACGCCCTTTATGCAGCGCCACCGTTGTCGGTCCGTTCCAGTCGTGGCTGTCGTTCCTTTTGTTATTTTTTTATTTTGTTGTGTTTTTATTGTTGTTGTTTCGTTCTGCCCCGCAGAGCTCGTCGCAGCTGGCTGTCGTATCCATGTCAGCTCCCAGTTCCGCTCTTGTGGACTCGTTCGTACCCCTGCAGGTGGGGGGAGATGCCACGTCCACCGCGCTACTGCTGCCGCGCCTCCACAGTCGTGCAGCGATGAACGGCACCCTGACCATCACACATCCCAGAACACCTCACGCCCACCCACGCGTGCACCCACAATCGCAATCGCAATCACGCCCGCGCCCCCGCACGCCCGCGCGACCCCGACCCCGCGCGCCCCGTCCGGCTCGCAAGTGAATCAATCAGTGACATGGAGGGTATTCTAGGAACGCAGCACAAACAGACATGACGAATGAATATGCCTGCTCGCGGAACCGGCCGCTGCGGCCTGCAGCGTGCGGGTGCCACCGGCTCGTTGCGATCGATCGTCACGGCTCGTTCTCTCCCCGCCCGGTTCTGGCAGCCCAGAGGGAAAATCTACTCTGCACACGCCGGGGGATCCCTGCGGACATGCATGCTCGGCCCGGCAGACTTGCACTCCTCCTGGTGTCTGGCAGGCTGGTGCGCGATGCACACGGCAGCACGCCCGGCGGCAGCGGCACCCACCGCGGGCGCGACGACCCGGGGTACGGGGGCACGGCGATAGAGGGCGCAGGAAGAATGCACGACGGCTGATTGTGCGCGCGCGCGTATCGATAGGCGAGCACGAGACAGCCAGCCCCTGGCCCCTTGGCCCCACCCCGCATCTGCACCCACTCCTCTCCACTCTCCACCCTCCACCCTCCATCCACTCTTTGTCGCGTCGCGTCGGGGGAGCGCCCTTCCGGCGTCTGCGGCCTGCGACGGACCCTTGCGCCCCGTGCGCCCCGCCCGTCATGAAAGCGCGACGGCAGGAGGCAGGAGGCAGGGCAGGAGAGGAAAGCATGAATGGCCGACTCGACTGAATGCATCAACTCATAAAAGGCCGACCAGGAGCCAGGACAGGACCCCGGCGCAGGAAACGCGCACAATGTCCGCGTTTGTCGATAGATCCAGTTCCAGCGCAAGCCCGCGCTCCGCACGGAAGATACGCGGCGTGGCCCCTGCGGGCGACGCGGGGCCGGCCGATACGGCTGCCTTGGGCTGCTTCCAGGACCTTGGACCTGGGGGCCGGGCCTGGCGTGGTGGGCCGATACGAGTGGGATGGGAATGCAACACGGCTGCGTGCGTGTGTGTGCGCGCCCAGGAGCAGCGCCAGCGCGTCCACCACCTGCAGCTGAGCAGCTGATAGCGCGTCCCACCAGTGCGGATCTCGCCTCGTGTCTCGCGGGCTCGGGGGCAAACGCGCCGAGCCGAGACTCTGCATCGCTTCTCGTCGTCCTCGTGCAGCCCAGACACGCACGCGCGCCCTGAGTCTGCAGTCGCCACCTCACACAGATGATCAATCGCGTCGCCCCGTTTGTTCCCCTTCGTGTCTTCTGCGGGCCTGTCTATCGGTCGGGCTGCTTGGCGCCCGCCCATGCACGACGCACGCACGCACACAGGCTGTGCCACTCGCCACTCGCTGGCCGGCGGCCTGAGCCCTCGGCAGGCAGTGTGGCATCGGCAGTCTGCCGTTGGTCGGATTCTGATTGCGTTGCGATCAAACTTGTGCGTTGCGTTGCGCCGTGTTTCGCTTCTTGTTGTCTCTCGCAATGGAAAATGAAAAAAAGTGTCTCGTCCTGTCCTGTCCTGTCCTCAATGCCGCCTCTGCCGACGTCATGTTGCGATATGATGGCCACCGGCCAGCGTCCGCGGGACGTCGTTGTTCCGCCCTGACCCTCCCTGCCCCACAACTGGCCGATGCGACACCCACTGGCGCCACCCACAGATAGGCAGTTGCAGTTGCAGTTGGGCAGCAAGCGCCAAGCGGCGGCGCGCGGCTCTGATAGGCAAGAGCGGCGCCTGATCGGCCCAGCGGCCGCTGGCCCGCAGACAACCGACAGCACCCGAGAGCAGCAACTGATGTAATGCTAGCGTGTCGTTTGTGCGCATGCACGCGAGGGGGGCGGCCAGTGCCGCTGCCGTTGCCATCTAATCCGGTACGCAGTCTGTGCAGTGTCGGGGGGGGGGGGCAATGTCCGCCGCCCAGATCCGCCCGATCCGGCCCTCGTCGCTGGCACGGGGCGGCGCGACATTGGCTCTGCGCGCAGCGCAGCGGGCAGCGCCTCGTCAGAGGCGGATAGATGGAATGTGGGATAGATGGAATGTGAGTCGGCAGGGCGCCACGCCGGGTCCGGCCGCCCGAGGCGGTACGTTCTGCCTTCCTGCGATGCGATGCGACGCGGGGGCGCGCGCATTGCCGACGATGACGATTCCGATGCCAGATGCAGCGGCCACAGGACGTAACCGTTACTGCACACGCGACTCGTGACCTCGGCTCTGACAAGAGCAGTTCCCCTGTTGTGCTAATCTGCGGGCGGCCGCCGTCGCAGCAAATGAATCCAGCCCCAGCTTCCCCGACCCCACGTCAGCGTCGGCTGTGTCAGCACGCACGGCTGCGGCTCCACAGCCGCGGCCAGACGCAGCGTCGTCGTCAGATTGCCACCGCAGCACCTCATCTCGGCGCAATGCGACACAGCACCGATCATCAGACCCTGTGCGGGCAGGTTCCGGACGTGTGTCATGTGGTTTCGATCGGGCGAGATAGGACACGATAGGGGAGACTGCATGCATTCCTGGGACCCATGTGCGCATGCGTGCATGCGTGCATGCGCGTGTGGCATGCTGCACGCAGTGGGTGTGGGAATGCGAGAAATAGCGCAGGGTGCGAGCCGACAGCGCCGGGTGCCAGGCTGGTCTCACATGGCATGGGTGGCATGGAGACGTGGAGTCGGAAATGGAAGACTGGGATCTGGACCCACCATTGTCGGTTATCCCCGCCACGAGATTGCCACAAATAGCGGCTGACGTACAAGACCAAACGTTGTTTCTCAGGGGTCGGGGGGTCGGTGACTTTCGGTGTTATCGCCGTATCGCCGTATCGCCGTATTATCAGCAACATGTGGCGAAAACTGGGCGGGCGGGCGATCAGCAGGTACCTAGATCTTTAAGAGATTGGCGATGGGCCCCCGAATGTGATTGGTCAAGTGGCGTAATGTCTCTCACTTTAGGCTAAACTCGGCTCCTCCCCGCACTGTTCCGCTGTTCCGAAAGGATCGCGATACAACCCTAATCAGTCGCAGCCGCAGGTCACCTGCCCATGCCGCACCCATTATCACATTCACTCCCCCCACCCACAATCTCCCTCGGTTGTGAGGAGTGGACGGACAGTCTGCCTTGTCCCCGAGCTTGGCGCCGTGGCATGTGGCACATCAACCCAACCTATCCGCTCTCCTCGCAGGCGGCCGAATGGAGCCCTTGATCACCATCTCAATCTTCAATCTCCTGGACATAAACACGCATCGCCGTCCAATCAGCACGCCCGCAGCAAAAGGTCGTCAGGCTCCGTGGTCGCCGCGGTCGGCGGATGTCCTTTCGGAAAATTCTCCAGACACACCGCAGCCTCCAATCGCTGATCGCCGTTCCGCCGAGCGGCACGTTCTCGGGGCAGTCACCTCCGCCCACTCTGCCTCTTCCCTGCAGCAGTGTCCGTCCCATCTCATCGCGATGCCTCCCCCTGGCTTCTGCGCTTGACCCGAGCCAGTGGGTCTTGCCCGCTCGGAACAACCATGGATATTCCTGCGCCTCGATATCCTCCATCCCGCCCGCCGAGCTCGCTTCCATGACGTGGTCAGGACGCGGGCCCTGCGCCGCGCTGCGCCAGTGCCGCAGCGCCCACCGCGGCCGAGAGTGGGAGTGGCAGTCGCGGCGACCAATTCTGGACCGACATGCTCGACTTGCCCCCCCGCACCGTTGCTTCCAATGTTTCACGGCCTCTGTGGCGCCTGTTCTCCGCGGTGGCATCTTCTGATACGAGTGACCGGCTTGCGGAAACGTTGCTGCCGTACCCATATCGGCCCCTGACCCACAGCACCCAACCACTGCAAGCAGCGCGGGGTCTCTCGTGCCGCCCGTTGATACAGTTTGCCAATGCACGACACAACACACGTCGGGCAGGCAGGCCTGCGCCGTCCCGGCAGCGGGCGGCAACTAGGCAGACAGCGACTGGTTGCCGCACGGCGACAGGATCGCTTAGCGACAGCCACGTCGGCTGACGGCAATCTAATCACCACAATGGCTGCATTTTTCTGTCTCTCGCCCCCGGACAAAATGCAGACCTGCTGGCGATCCGCAACGCTCGCATGCGTCCGCAACAGCAACAACATGCCATGTCGCGAGGATGATGCCCATGCGGGCTCATGCTAAACGAGGCAGCATCTCCAGAAGCGAGCCGGACGAAACCTGCCTGGTTTCCGCTCCTGCTCGCGGGGGCCCAGTATCTTGCCTGCCCCCGCCCCTGGACTCGCCCGCTCGGCGACCCTCGCCTCGGATCTCGGGCATCGGCCATCGCGTCGCGCCGGTTGGTCGTCGCATGCCTCGCGTCCGTCGCGTAGATAGGTTTTCCCTCATCTCCGGCCCTCCCGCAGCCGCGGACGCGCGCGACCCTCGCACCACGTCGTTGCGCCCCTGCGTAGGAGCGGATGTATCTGCGTGTATTGGCAGCACAACTTGCCGCCGGGAAACCACGCAGGTCCGATGGGTGGGAGATGGACGTTTAGCCCTTTGGGCCAGCCTGGTGTCGTCGTCCACTCCAGGGGTCGGCGATGGTCCGCAGCGCGGGCTCCGATGCGGGACTGGGAGCAAAGGCGCCTAGAGGCGGAGAGCGTCTCGGCACCAGTCAGCAGTGCCACCCAGCAAAGCAGGATGGACTCGCTGCAGTTGGTGTTGTGTACAAATCTGCAGGGTCACTGGGGGCATGCGGCTGGACCTCACTCCTCGATGTTCCCGACGGCGACGCCCGTGCTGGAATGCTCAATCACGTTTCGGGCAATACACGTCCTCCATTGGTGCTCGACTGGACAGACGAGTGTGTGTCTTGTGCTCTCAGCCGCAAGGACCATCCCGAATCGACCCCGACGTTGACTGACCACCTACACTGATACCCGCTACGCGCGGTCCGGAACACGTTCGCTAGATATCGGCGCGTCGCGTCACAGAGGCGCTGTCGGAGTTGAAACCCACTGAGCAGAACAATACCAATACTAACAGGCCGCTGAGGCGAATCCCGACAGCGCTGACCTCTGTCCAGGCTCGAAGCCTCGTCACTGTCTGCCCACGAGAGTCATCAGGACAGCAAGCCATATTCCCCACTGCGGCCATCGCGACCGTCCGTCTCCCACACAGCATTTACTCGTCGATGATGTTCGTGCACGGCTCGGACACGTAGCCTGGAACCCCGCGCTGCGGCTCGCAAGTGCCCAGGGAGCTTGAGCTCCTGTCGCGCTCCGAGGCTGGACGGCAGATGGCGCTCCGCCTGCACGGGCACGTCAAGAGGCGCTACCAACACCTCTCGGCGGCGGAACGCGCACTCCTCCCCAGACCCGCCCTCCCCGACCACTGCTATCTCAATGCTGTCTGACGGTATCAGAGGCAAAACGAGCTGACCCGCAGCCTCCCCGCCAAACTCCAGAGCGGCACGATCGGCCTCATTGCGTCGACCGGCCAGGTCGGATCGGCGATCCTGCTGGCTATCCCTGGCGGCATCTGTGAAAAGCGCGGCGTGCGGATCCTCCAGCCGCTCATGATCGCCCTCATGAACTGGGAGCACCAGCTTCGATGTCAGGGGGTGTGGCGACTATAGCCGACAAAGGGAGAACACACCTTAGCTCCTTCAGAGTAGATGCAGTCGCGAAATGAAGAATCAAGCTTGTTCCCGCACCAGACGCCACACTGACGATGAGAGACGTGCGTGTCGAGTTCCATTTCAGAATGGTGTCATTGTCGCTCGAGCCATACACCTCTATCTATCATTGTACCCCTCCTACTATAATGAGACCCGACAGACAGAGGTTTGCCCAATACTTGCAGATGGGGTTTGAGGCGGGAAGCCTTCCGATCCGGCAGAGGACGGTGGCGAGTCGCCAGCGTCTGCAGAGGACGAACCAGCCTCCCAAGCTCAACTCTGTATCCCACTGTACGATATCTGATCCGATGAGTTTCTTCACACCCATTGTCGTTAGTACGGGGTCATGAGAGGAGGTCAGTATCTGGTGATCCTTCTATCGCAATGTCTCTTCCGCAACTGATGTGGAATATAGTCAAGAAACGACAGTAGTTGACGATGTTCTCCTCCCGGCCTCTCCCCGCCCTCGTCTTCGTCCCATTCTTTCTTCTTCCTTCATGTCCAGCCGGTAGGTCGTTGACGAACGATGGAGAGTAAGTAATGACGCGAAACAAAAACATCACCCAGGCCAGCTTCCAATGAATGAGAGCCGCCCGGGACGTCGCGTTGTACATCGTAAGGGAGTCGAACCCCTGCCGCGTCGAATCAAGTGGCAACGACGCATGATACCGTTTCACCAACGATGTGGACGTTCCGGACCGACAGCGGCACTCCTGCGCCCGCTAGCGTGAGGAGCAGAGTTCTGAGCTTCCCAGCCTGTCCGAGGAAGCCGGGTTTGTCGACCTGGAGGTACGGAAGACTGCTTGCTGCTGGTATTCCGTTTTCCGCCACATTGAGCCACCTCACAAGTTAGCACGAGGCTGTGGGGAGAGGAAGGGTCAGGAGGAGAGGAAGACAAAAAACAGGGTAGGGCAGGACTGTCAGAGGTCAAAAGCGACTGATAACGTGCAGAGTTGGAAATTGTATGTCGAGTTCGAGGAGGGCTGGACGATGGGGCACGATAAATCTCGACAAATGTTGGAGACGCTACTGAAAGCGGTAGTGTAGAGGCAAGCACAGAAGTACAAGCAGAGTGCTCCAGATGGAGAGCGGCTGACGAGCAGAGGAACAGGTTAGAACGAGACACGAGGAAAGGAGCCAGCGGGGTAGAGCCATCAGTGCAGAGCCAGAGACACTCAAGTTTGCCGACTACTTGCCAGCTACACATGCCTTTCTCTTTATGCACGGCCCTTCCGAGGAGCACAGAAGAATGTCTTCTGTGACTACTCACCATTTGTTCACTCTCCATGCTGTTCCGAGGCCTTCGAGTCCAACTGACGCTCGTGTGCCGCCGGACCACACGGTCACTCGCTTGCTGAGTGGAGACTACGACGCTGCGGGAAGGCTGCATTCGCCGCGACCGCCCATGGCGGTCCTGAACTCAGACCGAGCCCAGGGACTCAGAGTTGCCGACTTTTCCCACGACGGTCCCCCTCCCGAGGTACGTGTCGCAGGTGCTGACCAAGCGGAGAGCTGACGACCGGTTACTGTACATCCGCCGCCAGTGGAGGCCGATGTTGCCAACTGGTGCCAATGTCTTACTCCACCTCGAGAAACCCGCCTTTATCGCCAGTCCCGGCAGAAATCGTATTTTCCTTTGGCGTCTGCATTCGTTGCCAGAGAGGATCGTTGCAGTTGGTGTTCCCTCCTTGGAGATTGAACATGATCAAAAACCTGGAAGTAAGCGGATGTACTGGAGTACCAAGCCCGTGATAACCGCCACATGATCACCGAGGAATGTCGGGCGCTGAGGTGATGTCAGTCATCTTCAGAACGGGGATGCTGGGGAATCGCAAAGTCATCACAGCATCCCGGACAATCCACAGCTCCTTCAATCTTGTCGTACCCCGTCCGATCGTATAATGGGTCGGCAGCGGATGTCGGGGCGCGGCTGCTGGAGGATTTAGTTGGCAGGAGGACGGGAAACTGAGCCAGCCGCCACTTCGTATCTCTTGTGAGGGCAAACCGAGACGATAGATACACTTCAAAATGTTGGGGTGAAGCAGGCAAATATCTTCCTGCAAAGAAGTTTTATGCACTTCTTCATGTCGTTCCGCTAACCACCAAGATGCAGGGGGAGCGGTTTGCCTATCGAGTGTTGAATGCGTGCAGGAACATTCGGGGAGCGGTCGGAATTGTCCGAGAATAGCATGACGCTCTCCGCTCTCGACCTCTCCGTACCTCCAACGGTTAGCGACGTACATGAGCGAGTCTACTCGGTGCGAAGCTTCAGGCGCTCTTTGCTGTTCACTGCTCGGTCACTGCTCCCCTGCCATCTTCCACCCTTTTCTGAACGACAACCCTAGATCGCTTGTCGCAAGCCCTAGATCGGTTGTAACCGACCTGCAAAGCACCTGGAAACTGGGGAGCAACCATGTAACGAGAGTGAACAACCACTGCAGTCGTTAGGAAGAGCAATGGGGTAGAGGTTACGGTGTTTGGACTCCCAGAATGTGGCAGGGAGCGAATGACCATTGAGTGCCTCGCACTAGCCGACGCAGGCCTCCTCCGGCAGCCAACACGCCAGACAACCGAGTATCAGCAACCGAGTTCCGCGGCGGCCGAGACCCGGTTTGGATCAATCGTGCGGCAGAACCCAACACCAAGCTTTTCCGGAATGGATGCGGAGCGGTGGACTATCGGGCTGCCGCGCCTGGTTGTTTCGACAGCACGAACGACGTGCCACTCAAAGTGCGGCGATCAGAGGTCAGCTCAGATTCATTCCCGACGCAACGGCTAAATGGCTTCCATCTGGGTGTGGCCACGGTCAGGACCGAGGTAGGATCAGTATAACGGAGAGCAATAGTGCTGCGGCTGGACTCTGGAATGCACTGCCCCTTACCTTTGGAATGCAGTGATCACGACACGCCGCGCGTTAGCCGGGCAGTAGTCTAGACGCCACTGCTGGCGCGGTCTCTCGGCGCTGCAGCTCTGCGCCCGTTCCGCTCACGCCGAGAATGGTGACTCTTACCGTGATGGACCCACTCTCGCCCAAGTTCGCATGCATCGGAGAGTTAAGTGACTCCGCAGCACCCACTTTATTGGCAGGGGGATAGGCTCCGGCCCGTTCACGACCAAGGGTAGGACCCACGACGGCGCTGATCCGCGGATTCCCACATATCCTTCATGTCGCAGCATCCCATGACTGTTAGCTCATCGGCGCACGGAACGGTCTGCCAACCTGAAGGAAACGGCGCAGACCTGCAAGTCACCGTCGCGGCCGCTGGTTTATTACGTTCGATGCTGCCCTGAGGAAGCCGACTCTCTCGGCGTCGCCACGAGGCATGAGGCAACCGATCACCGCCGCCGGAGTATCTTTTTCGACCGACCGCCGTCCTTACCGATTGACACGTCGTCACAAAAATACGCATCCAAATCGCACAACTGTCACAACGTGTCCAAGTCAACAGCGCAATCCACGTAGTAAGCCTTTGTTTGTTAGCCCCTACCCTCCCTGCTGCGACCCCGATACCCCTGAGGACCGCCGCGGACTGAACCTGCCAACCTCGGTCGATCGCCCCCGCCCCGTAGGCAGCAACCATAAATAATATAGATTTAGGGGCCTGGAGGGATGTGAGCGCGTGAGGAGGGACAGGAGGGACGGGTCATGGATGATCACCCTCACTGCTGGATCACAGCGCGGCGGAGAGAGCGCTGAGCGTCGTCCAGAGAGTTTCCCGTGCGCGTCAGCCGAGGGGGAACGTATCCGCGCCTACGTACGAGAACAGACGACTGGCGCTTCTCAAACGTCCGCGAGGAGTCAGATGTCGAGAATCCCATGAGCGATTGGGCTTCTGCGTTCCGCGCTGCTTTGTTCCGTGTCACCGCAGACAAGAACCGCAAAACAGTCGGGTCGCCCGGGATTCTAGTAGTCTCATGCTTAGTCAGGTAGAAGATCATGGACGTCTGTCTCGCTGATTGTGCGCAAATAAACTAGAGTGGAGGGAGCACTGGCTGAGAAGCTGCCCGCGCCCGCAAGTTGTAGGATCAGTACTGGCGACGGAGACATCTCACAGGCGAGGAAAAGCAAATCCCTCCGCCCCTGTGCGCGATCTTGCTTCTGGAGGGATGTTTTGTATCCCCCCCACAGCCACGCGCGGCCGTCCATTGTCGTCTGCTTGCCTCGCCCTGATTACTGCTTCGGCTTCGTACACCCTTGTCCCTTCATACAACTCTGCGGCCTCGCAGTACCTTGTCGAGCAGCACCGTAAGAGTCTCTACCGACACCGTAGCCACCCCTCGTGTGAATCTGCTGGGTCGCCATGTTGGGGATCCAAGTCCATGATTTGTGGCGACTTGGCGGCGTACAGTGTGTGTAATTGACCTTGAGCCCAGGACGCCACCAGGCGGCCCATGCCGCGGAACTGGATGGGGGATGCCTCAGTGGCGTGAGCCACGAGGCTCGGGGCGCATGGTTCTGTATAAAACCGTGGGCGCCACAGTCCCTACTCTCAGCCTCCATCCTGACTGCCTCGCCCCCCGCTGTGCCGAGTCTCAGCGGGCCCCGGAGTCCCTACCTCGAACCAGACGGTACATACCGCACTAAGGTCAGAAAAGTGGACAGAATACGAGACAAAGGACAACAATGCTGGTAGGTACCTTACAGCCACCCCAGTTGAGATTGCCTTTCTGTTCCACAGTCCGGCACGGTGCTTTCCTCAGGTTGGGCAATTTGATATCCCCAGAGCGCTCGTGGCGCTGGCGAGTGTGGGTCAGCACGGGTGACTCGGGCGGTGGGCCTCATACCCCTCATCTGGCTAGGAAGTGTGACTTCGCACGCACGAATTCCGGAGATGGCACTGGAGGGGGAGAGCCCCGTGCGGGCTGTGCGCTGGGCACCTGGTAAACCGGAAGAATACTGCCAAGAACGACGACATATCCCACTCTGTAGATATCTCTACTGTGTATCTCCGAATGCGAGCGGACCGCCAATCTCCTCCCCTCATTTTGCGATATGGCCGACCTCTGCCCCTCTGTCCCCCCGCCCGCTGGCGCCTCTGCCCCTTGCACGCATTGTCCGCCCCCCTTACCCCACACCGTTTTCCATTAGACACCGGAATGCTGGTACCCAAACGTTTGGCGAATAGGGTGATCCGTTGCGGCTTAAACACTCTTCAACTCCCAGGCCAAGAAACGAATGGCAACAGACAGGCCGATGCTCGGGGAACGCAACGTGGACACGACTGTGTTGTGCTCACGCGTCCCGCAGTCTTTTGGCTGTTACTCTAACAACGCGGGCGTTGGCTCGTGCGTTATTGCTCGTCATGGAGCCATTGTTACATCCGGGTGCATGGCGCCGCCGGTTTGCTGGGCAGCCGACGCTGCACTGAAGCGCAAAAATGAGCAAAGAGAGAAGCACGCCGACGCCTCATTTGTGTAACCCAGGCAGTCGAGAGGGGCAGACGGAGAGGTACGAGGAGAGAGCAGATAATGGCTGGGACAAATGGCCGACGCACTGACCATGCTAACAAATGAAAAGTGGCAACTTAAGCCCATGGCAGTGTGGCGGGCTGCGACGACGTGAGCACACTGTTCCATTGTGGTCGTTCCTTATACCCTCATGCGCCGATTGGCCCGCTCCCTAGCGGACATGACACACCGCAATTTGTGGATCGGAACTCTACATGTGCTGCACCTGGAGGCAACGGTCGATTCTGGCATCTCTCAGCAGGCCGAATGCAGGGAAGGGAGGGCAACAGCCACAGCTCTGCACGCTCCCACGGTGCCTCACACAGTCACATGGGCGGCAGCCCCCCACAAGGCCATGCGTGACTAAGAGCCTTTGTGGCACCAGTCTTCCACTCCCAGAAGAATCACTAACTGACGAACAATATCACCTCGAGCACGCCAAGACGACTATGGACGGTCTGATTGACACGAGCATCCACCGGCCAGCAGACTCGAAGCTACCCAGATGGAGGATATTGATACTAGCAATAATGCATCATACGCCCAATGGATAGAGAAATACAATGGCTGTGGCAGATACGTCAATCCGTCTAACTATTAGGGAAACACGTGTTGAAACCAAACCAGCAGTGATTCGGTGCTGTTGCCGTTGAGGCATCTGGCTGTTGCAAACTTTTATGACTGTCCCACAGCGTCCACGATCACTGTCGAGTCAGCATGCGCAATCTGGTTCTGACGCGGAAACCACCTACCATCCACAAGATTGTTCCAGAACTCCTCGCTGGCCACGTCGGTACTCGACACGCCGTCTGTGCTGGTCAAACCAAGACCACCCTCCGCAGTTAAAATGGTGCTATGGCTGGTGGGAGGAGGCCCAACCCCCAGGACGCCAAGGAGAGAGCTGACGGCCAGGGGCGAGTAGTCGCTGGGGTAGCCGCTACTCATTGCCTTGCCGCCTTGGGCTGACCCGCCGATGTACAGGTCAAAGAGATTTTGGACCTGGTCATCATTGCTAGGAGTGTCTTCCGAGGCTGGTGTACGAAGGCCTTGGGTGCCGTTTGGCCCTGCAGTTGACGGGAGCGGTTCCGCGGTTTCGTTGACTGAGCCACTGCGAGAGGGAGGGTTGCAGCCACGTTCCGATGAGAAGTTGTCCAGCGGGTGTTGAGGAGACGCCAGAGGCACAGAACCGCCGCGTACAGACTGCACGCCAGTGGCACGCTTGTTGAGAACCTGGGCCTAGTCGTCAGCAAGCTCAAGGTACATGGCTACTCACAATTGTCATCTCCTCCGGAGTGGCGCCAGAGGTGCTGTCCCTGCCGTCCTTGCCACCATGGCGCTCCATGTATCTGGACAGAATGCGCTTCATGTCCGAGACATGTTCCGACTTCAGGTCGATCAAGAGTCCGAGGGCGGCGAGGACAGCCAGGTTCTGCCAGTCAATATAAAATCAACAGAAACGCAAGAGAGACTCACAAACTCCTTTGACGCGGCACGCAGGTTGGTTTCAACGAAGGCCGGGTTCTCTGCGAGGAACTGATCGCGCTAGGTTGTCAGCTACACAGCATCAGTTGATTGATACTTACAATTTTGGCACTGAGAACAGCTGCTTCCCACATAGCTTTGCGGGAGAACAGGTACTTTGTGGTCCGAAGCTGGCGGAGGAACCATGGGCGGTGCAGAACCATCACGTAGTGCAGAATCTCTGCCTGGAGGTAGTACCTGTGAACAGGGAGGAACTTGTGCACTTGCTGGTCAGCAAACATAAAAAAAGCTGAGACCTACTCTTGTCGTGGGACTTGTCGGGGTCCTCGAAGCGGAAGAACGCCGGAAGACTCTCGCGGAGAGCCGTGAGCTCCGAGTTGATGGTTTTGACCATGCCATAATCCTTCGCCTCTGGGCTGTGCGCCTGGGCAATCCCTGCGATGCGAGCGATGATTTGCGCGAGACGCTTGCGGAAAATCAGATATGTGGCGAAGGTCGGCTCGCTGATCTGGCGAGAAGGAACCTCGGTAAGGTTACCATGAGCCGCGTTCAGCTCGACCAAGTCGGACAGGTTGATGTTGTTGACCTCGTGGGTATCGTACGTAGCAGGGTCAATAACAAGAGGGCGGCCAACGAGGAGCGACAGTGTCGCATCGGCGTGGCACAGATATGACCACAGCCTGGCGCGGTACTCGACCAGGTAAGGATCCAGGCGAAGGCGAGGGTCCTCATGGTGGAGGCCCACAGCGAACGCCATGTCCACAGCGGAACGTATCATCAACCATGCTTCGGTCAGGCGCCGGTCGTGGACCAGAAGCAGGTAAAGTCCGAGCTTTGCGTTAGCAACTTGACCCCTGGACAAGCCCAGGACAACAGAGATCCGCGACGTGTGCACTCACCAAAATGCGTGCCTCGACGAGCTGGAGGTTTTCGACATTGAGCGACATGGAAATCGTCGCACCAATCTGGGCGCCCCAGAACAACTTCAGACTGCGTTTGCGGCGAGTGTCCTCAGGACCAGCCCATTCCACTGGTGCAAACCTCATTGCGACCGCCAAGACCGCAAATATGAGAGGCAAAGCGAGGACAGATGCTGTTGGGCTCCCATTCCGCGACGCATAGGCCGCTTCGTAGGCTGTTGCTGTCAGTCCGTGGCCTTCCGACGTGGAGATCTGAATCACAGGGCGACCAGGAAATAACAATACTCACCACGCCGAAACAGCCTCTCGTCAATCGGGTACCGAAGCTGATTGATATTCTCAAAGAAGAAAGTGACCAACTGGTCGGCAAACTCCTTGGCAGGAAGCTCCTGGAGGGACTTTTGAAGCTGCTCGAAGCGTTAGGATTCAAAAATGCCCCGTGCTCTTCTGTCAACTCACCGTTGCTGTAGCGCCTTCCTCGACAATATGCTCAAGCTGCTCTCCAACAGTGCTCGAGTACTGCAGTCCGAGTTGAGCCGGCGGCTGGTTCTCAGACTGAGGCTGAGGGGTCTGTTCGATCCACGAGTCGCCAGAGGCCCCCGAAGAAGCGGACTGGACCTGGCTTCCGGCTCCAAGTGGCTCAAGGGCTGGACGTGGGGGAGTGGGGGATTTGGCTACGGGGTGATCTGCGAATTGTGAGTGAAATGCAAATTTATCCCAAACTCGAGGCACTCACGCAGGCGCCACTCTGTCAAAGCCGTGGATTGGAGGCCGTCAACGCGGTTGATCATGGCATTTACAATCTTCTCCAGCTTGGTGACGCGGACACCCATGGATGGAGTGCCAGAGCTGCTCGTTGGACGGCCATCTTGGGTGCCGGCAGACGCGCGGTCCAGAGGCTCAGCCTTGATCTTTGGCGGTCGGGTGATGGGGGTCGAAGGAAGAGGAATGCCAGCGGCTATGCTCTGCTCCTCGCGTTGGCGAGCCAAGGCGGCCGAGATGCACAGGTGTTCAACCTTGCGGCTGACGCAATGTTGACACGGGGTTTGCCTGTTGCATTTTTGCTTGCGTTTCGCGCACTCGTTGCAGCTAAAGGCCTGTCGCCGCTTCTTCTTGCGTGGCTGGTCATCCTCGCCTGGTGGTGCAGCATGTTTGGTCACAGAGCTACGCGAGGACGTGGCGGCGCTGTCGTCGTACAGGTCAGTCCCTGGACCGCCAACATGCCCTGGACCGGCGCCGCCGCCTCCAACCGAGTTGACATCTTCCCTGGAGTGCTCGCGGCGGAATGAAGGAGGGGGACCATCCCAGTGGTGAGGATGTCCGGAGGGGTGAAGAGAAGGTCCCCCACTGGATCCGCCTGTCGACACTGGAGGGGAGTAATCCATCATGCTCAGGAGGCGGTCATTAAACTTTCGTTGCTTGGGTGACAAGGCCGAGGGAGGGGAAGGCCATCGAGTCCGGATCTCGGTCATTACCGGGGAACCGCCTGCACTCATGACAGGAGGGAGACCTCCGCGGGGTCCGCCCCCCCATCCCGAGTGCTCGGCGTGTCCATCTCCGGACGGAGGCAGATCTCCGCGACTAGTTACTCCGACGCCGGGAGACGAGGGGAAGTAACCACGTGGGGCGGGCAGGTTGGGAGGGGGGAGGCCATGCATGAATGACGAGCCACGCACTCCTGGAGGCGGCGGGGGGAAGCGGTCTCGATCGCGCATGTCGCGAACATACTCGCGTTCACGGTCGCGTTCGCGGTGGGTGTCGCGCTCGAGGTCGCGGTGGTCCCGCTCCCGGTCGTCGCGATCACGGTGCATGTATGTGACGTCTCAACTGGGGCGAGTCGGATGGGCGTGTGGGTGAGTTGTGTCTGGGGAGGGTGCGGTGGGGGTGGATCGAGTAAGCCAACGCAGGAGAGTCGGCGATGACTTATAACAGTTTGGATGACCCAGTTGTTGTTCGAAGGAGGTGATAAGAAAAGCGAAGTCGAACTTGGGCGACGAAGCGCGCGAGCGTTCCGCAACTTGGTTCAAAGAAAGTCTCCGATGGACTGAATGGATTCGCCCGGTAACGATCGACGCTGGCTTGAGTTACCACCTCAACAGACGAGGCAAATAAGACAACCCCTTGGATGGAAACTGCTGGTGTTGTTGAGGTGTTGGTGCTGGCGTAGTAGTGGTGGTGGTGGGGTGGTGCTGGTTCCGCTGCTGCTCTCAGGCCCAATGCGTTGCCGGGCTTTCCTTCCAATGACCTCAGGCTCTCTCGTAACTCTCTAGTGCTCGCAATCCAGACCGTCGCAAAAAAGTGCCCAAATGGTAGAGAGGACCTAGTTTTTTCGGTGTCTGAGGTGGATCGACGGCACCGTCCAAGTATGAGCGATCGGCGAGCGGCAATCGGGGCGTTCTTTTGCTGGACGAGGGGATGCGTCCAGTTGCGTGAAAGCTGGACGGGTACCAGTGGGTCGGAGTCGGGTTCTGTCCCGCGACTGTAGGGGGCGGCCCGGGGGGGGGAGGGTGWGGAWGTGAAGAGTAGTAGTTGTAGGTCGTGGGATGTACGGGTGTCAAGGTCGAGCGACGAGACACGAGACGACGACGAGGGTTGAGAGCAGGACGGCGGCCCGAGAGAGTACGGTAAAGGAGAGAGAAAGCAACTACTCTTGAGGATAATGGCAATTGCAATACAACCACAAGAGACAGGGCTCAGTTGGGGCGGGACTATTTTTCAATGGGCTCCGTTAGGCCTTTTCCCTGCACGTGACTCGTTTGACAGCCAACTCGAGCATCAAGCACGAGCGGCTCATCCTCGCAAAAATGTCAAACGGTCAACGGCATCGAGCTGCCATTGCCGCACAACCAACCACAGCACGCCCCATCCACACCTATCTCTCGATCATCTCCCTCGACTCGCTCGCATGCTATTCGCTGCAGACATGACACATTATATACAACAAGCACACATAAAATATGTATCGTACACTCTCAGTCCTCAGGCGTCAACGTCCATCATCATCGCGGACGACTGCGGGACCAGGTTCCCGTTTGGGTTCGCGTCGTCAACAGTAGCAGCTGCCCACTTGCCAGAGCTCGGCGACGGAGACACCGGCAGGGTCAGCTTGGCAGCAGTAACGGCCAGCTCCGTGTCCGCGCTACCAACGGCCGAATTGGCCGCAAACGACAGGACCAGCGGGGGTGTCTCGGGGCGCTGCGGTCCGTTGGGCGAGAGGTTGGACCACGAGAATGACTGCGCAAGGGGGCTAGCGGCCGCCCCAGACACGCGGGGCGACGACGTGCGGATGATAGTGGGCGTGGTAGGAGCGGCAGTAGAAACAACGGGGGCGAGCCACTTGGCCCTGATGGGCTCCTGGATAGTGACGGCGCGAGTCGTCTCGCCCTCGGGTGCGGCCTCCCACTGGGTACCAGAGTCGACGTAGTTGGGTTTGTCTTCATCGTCCGAGTCGTCCTCGTCAGACTCGGCCGCCGCCTCGTGCATCACAGTAGGTATCGAGTCGTCCTGGTGCAGCTGTGCCGCCTCGTCCGCGGGGAGTGCCTCGCAAATGTGGTTGACTATGGTTAGCTGTGAATGCTGAAACGCGGCAGCTTACACTTCTTGGCGTGGCGATCAATCTCCTGTCGAGAGCACTTCCTGCCAAACTTGCAGTTGGGGCGCTCGCGCATGGCAGCGGGGCGGCTGTTGAACACCTCGGGCTTCTTGAGCTCGCGCATCCACCACTCCAGAATGCCGGCCTGATTGTCAGCGTGCGCAAGGTCTCAGTGTGCTTACGCAGAGGATCTCGTCGGCACATCCAGAGCAGATCTTGGCTTCCGTGGCGCCCTCTTCGACAGGCATGATAGCCTTCTGGAGCTCATTTGCCATGCCCGTGCGCAGGCGGAGGTTGATGTCCGCACGGTTCATCAAGCCAACGACTCCACCAGAGTCGACAGCCTCGGGCGTACGGAGCCACGCGAGGATGGCCTGGTAGATTGCGGTCGCGTCGCGATTTGCCTCGTCCTCGGCAATGAAGCTGCTGAGGAAGGTCATCTCGTTCCAGTTGTCCCTGGGGTCAGCCAAAGCTTAGGCACGACAACGCACTTGAATGCCAGAGCCAGCATGTCAGAGGGACAGTCAGTTAGGATGCTCGAGAAGTGATTAAAGTGGTTGCTGGTCTTGGACTGGGACACCGGCACGCAGTCGCAAGCGGACGCCTGGTGTCAGCTTGTTGAGATGCTAGAGGTGGCTCACAATGTCACCGCAGAAGCCCTCGCCGCATATACCGCAGTTGGCGCTCTTGGGGCTCGCGCAGGGCGAGAGGCGGTCGCTGCCATCAGTTTGCAGTAATGTATAGACTACTTACCAGCCTGCACACAGGCGATGGCCGTCGGGGGGGATGCCGTCTGCACGAATGCAGAGCTCGCGCTCAGCAGGGACGTCAAAGCGGGGAACCTGCGGTCAGAAGCGATAGTGATGCAACAACTAACCGGGATAGGACACTTCCAGGCGCCGTCGTCGGTCGGATAGCAGGAGCGGCACGGACGCCAGAATTCGCTCATCATCGGAGCACGAGGTGGCGGCGGGGGAATAGGAAACTGATTCCTATCAGCAGTGGAGATAAATGGGGTGCTCACCTTGAGGACACCGTGTTTGGATGTATAGATGTCGGCAGCCTGGCGGTGCTCGTTGGGCGTGCGGGCGACGCTCGGCATGCGTCCGAGGAGGAAGGTGACCATGGACTTTGCGAGGCGAGACGGCGTTGCGGTCTGGATCGGCGAGTGTCGGCAGTGAGGACAGGCGATGGGCTCCGGGATGGGGTCTCCAGGAAGGAGGGACGCAGGGTAGCGAATGGACTGCAGTGAGCGGGGGCTGTGCATATCATGGTGTTGCCTACCGTGATCCACTGCTGGACGCAGCTGCCGCAAAAGACGTGGCCGCAGCCGTTGAGGGCGACAGGCTGTGAGTAAGGTCAGTAAGGGAAGCACGGCCTGAAATAGGATGTGTGTGACACGCACGTCGATGTAGACGGCTGAGCAGATGCCGCACTCGAGTTCGTCGACGAGAGCGAGGGCGGTCGGATCGTCGTTGTCATGATCGTCTGCGTCGTCTGCAGGATCGGCTGTGGTATTGTGAGCTGGCGGCAGATGGTGGCGAGCAAGGCATGAAATGTCATGGTATGGGGGGAAGGAAGGCAAGACGATGAGGCCCAAAACGAGGGGCCGAGGGAAGGAAGGAGGGAGGGAAGGCAAGGAAGCAAGAAATGCAACATACAATCGGTGCGAGCCATCTTTGGGTAAGGAGATTCTACGGTGGTATCATCGCCGCTGTCGTGGTCAAACTGCTCCCTGGTGCGTGTGCGGGTGACGCCGGGGACGGAAGCGGGGCTAGAGACCGAGGTGGCGGCGGCGGCGGTGTCCGAAAGGTCGTGGGGTGCGGGGGTTGGGGTGGTTGGGGTGGAGAGGGAGAGGGGGTGCATGGTGTGGGGCTGCCCATGGGCAGCCTGGGGGGATGACATGAGGAGGGGAGTGGATGGAGGCTGGGGGTGAGTGAGTGAGTGAGTAAAAGAAAAAGAGGGAGGGGAATGATGGATGAATGACAAGGTCTCTTTGTCCGACCATGTCCGTTGCTCTGTCTCTCTCTCTCTCTGGACTCACTGAACGGAGGCAAGACCACGTTTGGACACTCTGCCGGCACAGCCCGCCCCACCCCACCCCAGCCCGGTGGCAAATTGGGCGTTATCAGTCGTCGCCGTCTTCGTAGATCCGCCGCCGTCATCAGCCCCATTTGGCCCCCCCTAAACTGTGGTGTCGAAATAAAGACTACACCACACAGACACCACTGATCCCTCAACAGCATATAGCTAGGCTCCTCTACGCCATCACATGTATCTCCCCCGCCATCACCAGCCTCGCATGCACCATCCTCCGTGTCCATCTCCGGCAGCGTTGCGACTGGCACATCAAACTCTGACCGGACCCATCCAGCCGTCATCTGGGAAGTGGCGGCTGCAACAGTGGAGTCCCCAGACCTATCACTCAGGGAAACAGCTCGGAAACTCCCTGACACAGACAACACAAGGGGTTTGGCCAGAAAGTCACGTGATTTGATATTTCGCCATGACCATCATCGTCAGGAAATAGTCAGAGAGCCATCTCGTCTTGTCCACCAACCACCACCACCACCACCACCACCACTTGTCCACAATGGCCGCGCCTTTTGCGGCCCTCACCATTGCGCCCCCCGACGAGCCGGGGGCCTCCGACGCCCCCGTGCAGCGCCGCAACCGCCGCGCCCATCTCTCCCCCGAGCTCCTCCGTGCCCGAAAGCTCGCAGCCGGCGAGTGGGTCCTCCTCCGCGCTACCGGCCAGGCCTCTGCCCAACCAGGTCATGAGGACGCCTCCGGCTGGGTCGTCTCGCAGCTCTGGCCCCGTGTTGGCCTCGACGATGATGGTGAACTACCGGACTCATATCTCAGCTGACAGCAGTCGTTGGCCTCGCGCCCGCGCAGGTCGCGAACCTTGGCGCATTCGCCGTCGACGCCTACCGCTTCCCCCCCACCGCCGTCAAGGGAATCCTCAAGAGCGTGATCGTCAAGCAGACCTCGGGTGCCCCGATTCCCGACGATGAGGTCGCCAAGAAGCGCGAGATCGAGTGGAGGCGTGCCGCCATCAAGGAGGCGCTCGGTGAGTGGTGTTTTCTGCCTCCAGCTGACAGCAGCTGCGGCCAAGTACATTGGCAAGGGCTTCAAGATCTCCATCGGCGAGACAGACATGCGTTTTACTGTGGCCGACTTTGAGGTCTCGACCAAGGCTGCGCCGCGCTCGTCGGACATCTCCGCAGACCTCATGGCGCTCTCGATCGCGGACGCGCCGGCGGTGTACGAGGTCGACTGGCGCGCCAAGATTGCCTTTGCTGGCGAGACTGATGATGCTGCCGAGAAGAAGGATGGCACGTCTGCGTCCAAGACTGCCTCGGGATCCACTTCCTCCACCGCCATCCCGTCGTACATCAACATCTTCGCCCCCGCCGAGCAGTCCGAGGCGTCGTACAGCACACTCGGCGGCCTCGACGCGCAGATCAAGCAGGTGCGCGCTCTGCTTGACCTCCCCCTCAAGTCCCCCGAGCTTTTTACACGGTTTGGTCTCACTCCTCCTCGTGGTCTCCTCCTGCACGGCCCTCCCGGCACTGGAAAGACTGCACTCGCACGCGCAATCGCGTCCTCGACGCCTGGCTGCAGCTGCATCGTCGTCAACGGCCCCGAGCTGTCTTCCGCGTTCCACGGAGAGACCGAGGAGCGTCTACGCGGTATCTTTGACGAAGCGCGCAAGCGCGAGCCGTGTATTATCGTGCTTGACGAGGTCGACGCGCTGTGCCCGCGCCGCGACGGTGGCGAGGGCGGCGAGGTCGAGCGCCGCGTCGTCGCCATGCTCCTGACTCTCATGGACGGTGTGACTGCCGACTCATCCGAGCGCGTCATTGTTATTGCGGCCACCAACCGCCCCAACTCTATTGACCCCGCCCTTCGCCGTCCGGGCCGCTTTGACCGCGAGATCGAGATCGGTATCCCGGACGCCGCCGGTCGTGCTCACATCCTGAACGTCATGCTCGCCAAGATGCCCCACAACCTGACAACTGAGGAGATCAACAGCGTGGCGGGCAAGACCCACGGCTATGTCGGCGCAGACCTCGGCTCGCTCGTCCGCGAGAGTGCCTCGTCGGCGATCCAGCGCTGGGCCGACAACCCCACCACCCCCGAGCCGCTGCTCACCTTTGCCGACGTCGCGCACACACTCCCAACGATCCGCCCCTCGGCCATGCGTGAAGTGTTTGTCGAGACGCCCACCGTGCGTTGGAGCGACATTGGTGGCCAGCAGGAGGTGAAGCAGAAGCTGCGCGAGTGCGTCGAGTGGCCCCTCACCCACGCCGACAGCTTCACGCGCCTCGGCGTCGAGGCACCCCGTGGTGTGCTCCTCTACGGCCCGCCGGGATGCTCCAAGACACTCACCGCCAAGGCGCTGGCCACCGAGAGTGGCATCAACTTTATTGCCGTCAAGGGCCCCGAGCTGTTGAACAAGTATGTCGGCGAGAGCGAGCGCGCGGTGCGCGAAATCTTCCGCAAGGCGCGCGCGGCGGCGCCGAGCATCATCTTCTTTGATGAGATTGACGCCCTGGGATCGGCCCGCGACGGCGGCGGAGACGTGCACGGCGGCGTGCTCACCAGCCTGCTGAACGAGATGGACGGCGTCGAGGCGCTGACTGGCGTGACTGTCGTCGCGGCGACGAACCGCCCCGACGTGCTTGACCCCGCGCTCACGCGCCCCGGCCGCCTTGACCGCATCATCTACGTTGGCGCACCAGACCACGCGACCCGCCGCGAGATCTTTGCACTCCGCTTCCGCACCATGGCCGTCGAGCCCGGCGTCGACGTCGACGAGCTCGCGCGCATTGTAAGTTTCCATGTGGCCCGAACTTTTGTGCTAATGTACAGGCGGACGGATGCTCGGGCGCCGAAGTCGCGTCCATCTGCCAGGACGCGGCGCTGACCGCCATGAACGAGGACCTGAACGCGCCGCACGTCAAGCGTGCGCACCTCCTGCACTCGGCCCAGACCGTCCGCCGCCGCATCACCCGCGAGATGCTCGACTACTTTGAGGCCTGGCGCGACCAGAGCGGCATCCGGAGTGCCTAACGCGTCGCAGCAAGGTGCTGCAACGCAAAACGTAAAAGTAAAATAGAATATACATGCACAGTCTATCTCTACGCAGCGGCCGCAGGGGCAGCCTCGGCCTCGTCCTTCTTCTTGAAGAGGAACCGCATGCCGTACGCGTCCTCGCCGTCGGCGTCTGCGTGTCAGTGGGGGTTTAATCATCATCGGTCTGGCGCAGCTCGTCTCTCCATGGCCCGTCTCCTGCTGAGGCACCTGAGCTCGCAAGCAGGAGCACCATCCTCCCGACACCCATCCGCTAGCTGCCCGCCCCCACTCACAGTATCCCTTCTCCATGGCGTGCACCTCAAAGCCCAGTGTGTCGCGGTAGAGCGAGATGGCGGCGCGGTTCGACTTGCGGACGTGGAGGGTGATGAAGCTCGCGTTGTAGTGCGCGACCATGGCCTCCTGCGACTGCTTCATGAGCTTGTTCGCGAGGCCGAGGCGGCGGTACGGGCGCAGCACCGAGATGGACGTGACGTGCCCGCTCGGCTCGGCGGTGACGTCCTCCTCCCTGCATGGTTAGTGTGCTTTCAGCTGTGTGGGGGCCAGCTAGCTGCTGGGCTCACATCTTTGCGAGAATGTAACCAACGATGCGCCCGCTGGGGTCGACGGCGACGTAGGAGAGCTCCGGCCAGGTGAGCGCGTGGTAGAGGTCTGCGGTTAGTGGTTCGTGCTTGTCGACATGCCAGGGGACGACGCACAGTACTTGAAGGTGTAGTTCTCGGGGAGGTTGAGCAGGTTGGCATTCTGCATGCCGAGGAGGTCCTCGACCTGATGTTAGCTCAAATCAAAAACCTCAAGCTCACCGTTGCTTGCCTGATGTCCATGGTGCCGGGGGTGGTGGTGTGCGGGGGTGGAGCGATGGCGACCAAGTCGTCTGTGATTTCGAGCAACATTGAGATATCGGAGGGACAGTGGTCACCGGAAGTGATAAGCCACACCCCAAAATGACGTGTAAAATATTTCCCTCCCTCCCTGTCCGAATGTTGCTGAGCTTTATTGTTCTCCTGGCGGTGCTGACTGTCTGGCCAGTCCGAGATCCCCCATTTCCATATTTCCTCGGCCCCTCGTCTCTTCTTTCTTTCCTCGTCACCGCCCAACTCTCACCAACACCCCGCCCCCATGCCCGGTCTCTTGCCGCCCCTCGCGGCTCTCCGCGCTGCCCGGTGCAGTCGCGTCGCCGCCCCTCTGCGCACTACCGCCATGAGCTTCCGCGCCATGCCCGCAGCGCCCGCCACGCCCGCGTTCGGCATCTCGGCAGCCCTCCGCCAGATGTCCACGACGGCCGCCGTGCGCCCCCGGGTCGCTGCGCCCCCGTCGTCCGGATCGTTCTTTGCCCAGAGCTACCTCCCGTACTCGCGCGGCTCGGGAGCCTTCTTCACTCCTTCCCGCTACGCCTCGACTGCCTCCACCGGCCTCGGCGCTACCCCTGCCGAGCAGGTCGCCGACGTCCGCACCATCCCCCGCTCGCTCCCCGTCTGGCTCATCGGCTGCTCCGCTCTTGTCTTTGGTATCATTGTTATCGGTGGCCTCACCCGCCTCACCGAGTCTGGTCTCTCGATCGTCGAGTGGAACCCCATCACCGGTATCCGTCCCCCTATCACCGACGCTGAGTGGGATGCCGAGTGGGAGAAGTACCGCCTCTCCCCCGAGGGTGTCATGTGAGTTTACTCCTGGGTTTTCAGCACTAACTCTCAGCACCAACAGCAACATTTCTCGCGCCGAGTTTAAGAAGATCTTCTACATGGAGTGGGCCCACCGCATCGCTGGCCGTGCCCTTGGTGTCCTCTTCATCGTTCCCGCCGTCTACTACTGCACTCGTTACAAGCTTCCCCGCGGTCTCCCCACTACTCTTCTCGCCATTGCCGGCGGTATCGGTGTCCAGGGCGCCATCGGCTGGTTCATGGTTGCGTCCGGTCTGAAGCAGGAGATTATCGAGAACAACGAGTACCCCCGCGTCTCGCAGTACCGTCTTGCCGCCCACTTCTCTGCCGCTCTCGCTCTCTACATTGGTATGCTCTACACTGCTCTCTCGCTCCGCCGTGACGAGCGCCTCGCCGCCATGCTCCGCTCGGGCCCCGAGGGTGCCGCCAAGGTTACCGCCCTTACTTCCGCCCTCAACTCGCCCGCCGTCCGCCGCTTCCGTGGCCTCGTCGGTGTCCTCGCCGGCATGGTCCTCGTCACTGCCATTTCGGGTGCCTTTGTCGCCGGCCTCGACGCCGGCCTCGTCTACAACGAGTTCCCCTTCATGGGCGAGTCGATCCACCCCCCCAAGGAGGAGCTCATGGACCCCCGCTACTGCAAGGCCGCGGACAAGTCTGACCTCGTCTGGCGCAACATGTTCGAGAACCCCGTTACTGCGCAGTTCAACCACCGTGTTCTCGTAAGTAACGAGTAGTAGCAGCAGTGTTGAGTTCTCTGCTAACCTCCAGGCCGTGACCACCGCCACTGCCCTCATTGCCCAGCACCTTATCGCCCGCCGCCCCGTGCTCCGCCTCGGCCCCAACGCTCTCCCCCGCATCGCCCAGCGCTGGTCCGCCTGGGTTGCCGCCGCCGCCCTCGGCCAGGTCACCCTCGGTATCACTACCCTCCTGTACCTTGTCCCGATCCCCCTCGCATCCGCGCACCAGGCCGGTTCGGTCATTGTTCTTACCACCCTGATGGGCCTCGCGGCTGCCATGCGCCGCCCCGGCCGTGCTGTCGAGGCTATGCGCCGCGCGGTGCAGGCTGCGTCCAAGGAGAAGAAGTAAAAGCAGCAGCAGCAGGAGTAGTTATCCCTCGCATTGCATTGTAAAAGCACAACTCATAGAAAGATAATATGAATATATCCATATCAGAACTGGCAGAGAGTACATTATCGGTCGAAAAAAAAGGTTCCGTTGCGGGATTGCGGGCATGTGTCTTGTCGGACATGACCTCAGCGGCCGTGGTGCCTCGTCTGAGAGCGCGAGGGAGAAGCGTCACCGACCTCCGGAGATGGCTTGCCGCCATTATCCTGCTCTTGTTGTTGTCTCTCTCTCTCCTCTCTCTCTCTCCTCCATCCATCCACCCTCTACCCGTACCCTTCTCGGAGTTACCTGTGCGATGTCCGACGTGAGCTCACACGCCTTGAACACAGACTCACACCAGTACGCCGACAACCTCGTCCCACGCATCCGCGCAATCTTGCAGGGCAGCGACCTCACCACTGTGTGAGTAACCGAGTCCGGCGGTGGGTTTGGGTGTGCGACCCCATCCTGCATACGCTGTAGAATGCTACGTCTTTCAGCGTCATCACGCCGTGCTCGCATCTCTCACCACACACTTACATCCTACTCACACACAGCTCCGCCAAGGCTGTCCGGAAGCAGCTGGTCGATGCCGGCGAGGACGCCGACAAGGTCAAGGAGTTCCGCCACGACATTGACGGCAAGGTATGTTGTTGCGCTGCAGGAAACCCGCGCCCTCTCCTCCAACATTGGCTGTGACCTGACATGACAGATTGCTGAAATCTTCGATGAGCTCACTGGCGCGGGCGACGAGGGGGACGAAGAGGAGGAAGACGAGAGCTCCGACGACGAGCCCCTGACGAGCGCCAAGCCCGTCAAATCTGAGCGCAAGCCCTCGCCGTCGCAGATCGAGAGCGACGCCGCGATGGCGAAGCGCATGCAGGCGGAGGAGGACGCGGCGTCGCGGGGCCGCGAGCGCCGCGCCGCTGCACCCGTCAAGAAGAAGTCGACCTTAAAGGTCAAGACAAAGGCCGCAAAGGACAAGGAGAAGGCAAAGAAGAAGAAGAAGCGCTCCGCGTCCGACATTTCGGACTCGGACGTCGACGACGAAAAGCCCAAGAAGAAGAAGGGCGGCGGCGGCGCGTTCAACAAGGAACTCATCCTTAGGTGTGTACAACTGCTGCTGAGTGTCAGACGCCTGACTGACTCCAGCGACGCGCTGTCCGCATTCCTCCACGAGGAGCGCCTCTCGCGCCCCCAGACCGTCAAGCGGATATGGGACTATGTCAAGGCCAACGGGCTCCAGGACCAGAGCGACAAGCGGTTCATCCTGTGCGACGACGCGATGAAGACCGTCTTCCACACTGACAAGCTGCACATGTTTACGTGAGTGCTCTAGTCTGTTACTGCTTTGCTGCCTGTTGCTAACGTCAGGATGAACAAAATCCTCGCGCAGCACTTCCGCGACCCGGACCAGGTCGTCTAGCCGTGCCGTGCCCCGAGTGTAGCGTAGAGAATGAGTGTTTGTATGTATGCGTTGTGCTTTAGTCAGCAACAGTGTGCCACTGTGCACGTCTGGGAGTCTGCGAGTGTGCGAGGCGAGGCGGGATATGTGCATATATGGTGGTGGTGTCTAATACTGCTGCGTCCGGGTTGATGGTGATCTTGTACAGCTGTTGTGCGGGCGCTACATCTACTTCTTCTTCTTGGCCTTGACGGGGCCGGCGCGCTGCTTGGCGGACATCTTCTCCTCCTCGGCACCCTCGGACATCCACGACAGGTCGTCTTGGCGGAAGGTGGGCTTGTCGGCAGTCTCGAGCGACTCGGTGCCGGCGAAACGGCGGCGGAAGCGGCCGACACGGCCGTCGTCGGCGCCGTCCTCGAGGCCGCGCTTCTCGGTGCCGGGCGCCCAGAGCGGGTTGTTTGTGACGTCGCGGGTCATGCGGAGGATCGTGGGCGAAGGGGCGGTGGTGTACGAAGTAAAGGTCGAGCCGTCAGAGAGGACAACGCGCTGGGGGTAGAGTGCAGGAAGGGGGTTGGGGATGGTGGGAGGCGGGCGGATGTGGGCCTTGCCCTTCCACTGGTTGGTGGTGGTCGACGACGGGCGCGAGCACGAGGGCACGGCGGAGCGCGCGAGCGGGCGCGCGAAGCGGAGGACGGCGGACATCGTGGTGGGTGTTTTGGTGTGGTCGATGTAAGTGTTGTGGATGGGAGATGGCCGAGAGAGATGCAGCGAGCAGCAGCAAGCAACAGCGGCGCCGACAGGAAAAGCGACTTTTGCAGGTCGGAGGAAAAGGGAGCGTACCGTGGGAAACTTTGCCACGTTCAGCGGCCGATCCACCACCAAATGTCAATGTTTTGGTGGCGACTGGGTAGATGACCTCGTCTTCATCTCCTCCTTTCTACCTGGTCCACTCTCCGCAACAAGCACCATGGCAAAGTCGCGTTTCGAATACGTCAAAAACTACGAGCTGCCCGATCCGCTCATGCCGAATGCGCACATTATCGTGCGCGTCGACGGCCGCGGCTTCCACAAGTGAGCTCGGAGGTCGAGTCGTCCAAGCTAACAACAGGTTCTCCGACGCGCACAACTTTGAAAAGCCCAACGACGTGCGTGCACTCGACCTCATGAACCGCGCTGCCAAGGCGGTCATGGAGGAGTTTGGAGACGTCATCCTGGCGTTCGGCGAGAGCGACGAGTTCAGGTAAGTTCATCGACGGGCCATTGCCCTTTCACCCCAGCACAAGACACTGACTTGCAGCTTCCTCATGCGCAAGCAGACCAACGTCTATGGCCGCCGGAGAAGGTAAGTTGTGCGGAAGTACGGTTCAATCTGACAGCAGCAAGCTCAACTCGGCCATTTGTTCCATCTTCACCTCGGCGTACGTCTTCTACTGGCCGACATACTTCCCCAACGACCCGTTGAAGTATCCCCCGACGTTCGACTCCCGCGTCGTGCTGTACCCGACCGACAAGGAGATCCGCGACTACTTTAGCTGGCGCCAGGCTGACAGTGCGTCCTAACCCCTGATTGTGCACTAACACACCAGCCCACATCAACAACCTCTACAACACCTGCTTCTGGGCGCTCGTGCACGACGGCCTGACGCCCCGCGAGGCGAACAAGGAGCTGCAGGGCACGAACAGCAAGGACAAGAACGAGCTCCTCTTTACGCGCTTCAACGTAAACTACAACAACCTCCCCGCCTACTTCCGCAAGGGCAGCACGCTCGTGCGCGTCGACCCCGACCCGCTCCCCGCTACGATCGATCTCGAGGCCGCTGCCGTCTCCACTCCTGCCGCTACAGCAACGCCCGAGGACGTCACCGGCGACGAGGACGCGAGCGGCGCTGATGCGCCCCGCCAGGCAGGCGGTAGCACGATGCCGCTCACCAAGCGCAAGCCCTACGAGGGCACCACCGGCGAGATTGCGACTGTGCACGAGGATATTATTCGGAACCCCTTCTGGCGCGCGCGGCCCTGGCTCTTGGCGTGAGCGGCGGTAATGAGCGCTCTGGCGTGAGCGTGCTTCCTCCGTTTGTCGACGCACGTAAACGCCATCACCACATCACCGCACAGCCGCGTTCCACTCCCGCCCCTGGCATTCGCTTTCGCGAATCCGGCTCATTTCATTTCACGCAGCAGCAGCGCAGGTAGCCGATGTTGTCGGCCGGAACCAGCTGCTCGTGCTTCGTAGCATGAACGCTGCCGCTTTTCGCATCTTCCACATTATATGCATCTTTCTCATCATCGCGCTCTTCTTGCTTGATACCATCTATACCTTCGTGTACGCCATCTCTCGGCGCCCGCCCACTGTCCATTCCCCGTCCGTCGCCGCGTCCGACCACTCACCCGCCCGTCGCATTTACCCGATCGCGACATTGCTTCCTGGGCTTTGATTGTCATTTGCTCCCGCTTTCCCTACTTCCGGACCGAGACCGAGTCCGACTCAGTGGTGGACCGCAAAAGAAAGTAACAAAGTCCAAGCAGCAGCTCGCTTTCCTCTGCACTCTTCTCAGAACAACGTCGCCGACACTGAAATGGCCGCAGACAGCACATCCGCCACCCCGGCACTCGCCGCCGCCGATGCCGCCGCCGCTGCCCCCTCGGCCCCGGTCATCCCCCTCACCCTCCCCGAGAGCTTCATGATCGGCGGTCTCGCCGGTATGGCGGCCGTCACCGTCAGTGAGTGTCGCGGAGCAGCATGTCTCGATGCATTAGCTACCCCGCTTGGCACAGGAGGTGCTCTCAGTACTCGGTGCTTGACCTCTGCGCAAAGCATGGTGCTCAGACGTCGGCAACTCGTGCTGCCCACCGCCCACCTCGCCCCTCCGCGGAAAGGAGCTAACCCGCAGCCAACGTCGCCGAGACGATGAAGACGCGCATGCAGCTGCAGGGCGAGCTTATGAAGGCGGACGCGAACGTCGAGAAGGTGTACAAGAACGTCGGCGACGTCTTCCGCAAGACGTGGAAGAACGAGGGCATCCGCGGCCTGCAGCGCGGCCTCATGCCGGCGTACGTCTACCAGGTGCTCCTTAACGGATGCCGTCTTGGTGAGTAAGCTACCAGACGCGAACGCAGGGAATAAAGCAGTACGGAGGCAGCAGGCGGTGAGCAGCAAGCGGCCGCACTGCTTCCTACATGCTTCGCATCGCTTCTCTTCGCTCGCTGCTCTGTTCTGTCGCTGTGTGAGCTGCGCTCCGTTCATTTCACGCCCGAACAGAGTCGGAACAGGAATCGGATAAACACAGCGGCGGAGCGCTCAGCACACAGGCTGGGACCGAGACAACGGTGATTAACACATCTCCAGGTTTCTACGAGCCCGTCCGCCACACCCTCAACCGCACCTTTGGTTACGACGCCGAGCAGCAGGTCTTCCTCACCTCGATCGCCGCCGGCTCCATCACCGGCTGCATGGGCGGTAAGTCCCTTGGATATGAAGTGCTCGTACCGCAGCTCGTGATCGACGCGCAAGCTGCGAGCTGTAGCACGGACATCTGCACCGGCAGAGAGCTGACGCGCAGCGACCCTCGGCTCGCCCCTCTTCCTCATCAAGGCCCGCATGCAGGCGTACTCGCCCGTGCTCCCCGTCGGCGCGCAGCACTACTACAAGAACTCGTTTGACGCGCTCCGCACCATTGTCCGCTCGGATGGCGTCTCCGGTCTCTGGCGCGGTGTCTCGGCCGCCATCCTCAGGACTGTCTGTGTGAGTAGATTGCCCTCGGCGGCCACTTGCCGCTTGCCCTTGCTTGCCTGCTTCCAGCGATGCCGACGCTCTGCGGCGACAGCCGGGCTGGATTACGCGCACCTTCCCGCAACCAGCTTGCAGCTGGCTCCTCTCCTCAGTTTTCCGAGCCACCTAACACCCACAGGGCTCGGCCGTCCAGCTTCCGTCGTACAACTACTCCAAGTCGCTGTTTATCAAGTACGGCATCCTCTCGCCCGACAGCTTCACGACCTTCCTCGCCGCCTCGGCCGTGTCCGGTGTTGTCGTCTGCGCTGCCATGCAGCCCGCCGACACCGTCCTCACCCGCATGTACAACCAGAACACCATCACCGACCCCGTCACCGGCAAGGTCCGCGGCGCCCTCTACACCAACCCCTTCGACTGCCTCTGGAAGACGGCCAAGGCCGAGGGCGTCAAGGGATGGTACAAGGGTGAGTATGCGGCCTGCTAAGCAAACTGCCATCGCGGACAGCTGACATCTTCCAGGAACCACCGCCCACTTCCTCCGCATCTTCCCGCACACCGTCCTCACGCTCGTCGCCAACGAGATGATCGGCAAGGAGTACAAGAAGCTTACCGGCCGCGGATAAGCCGCACGTCTCGGCCATGAGTAAAGAGAAACGAAAAGCGCTCCCCACAGCACACCCCCACCCCAACATCATACCCCATCCTCCTCTTGTTATTTATAGACAAAAATGTAGACCCAAGGCAATGAATGCATAACCGCAGGGCCGGCTGGCACCCAGGCAACAACAATTCTAGCACGAGTCTACAATGCGCGCACTAGCTGTGGCTGGCTGCTCCTGTTGCTATGCTTACTCTTCGCTTCTCGCTTCACTTCGCTCCGCATGTCATTTCACACTGTTGGTCTTGGCTGTGCTGCCGCGGCCGCCGCCGCCCTCCGACGAGGCCGGTGGTGCGAAGCCTCGAGGGCGGGCGGGAATCCCGCCTCTGCGGATACGATTCGCGTTGCTTATGCTAGTGTTCGTGCTTGTGCCTGTGGTGCCTGTGCTTGCTTGGGCTCTTGGGTGCCGTGGTGGGTCGTGCTTACTGCACATGGCGAAGTGGAACTCCAGTCCTATCTGAAGCCGCACGCTCAGAACTCGGTGACACCCGCCTGACTGGGGGCGATAGACTGCGTGTCGTCTTCGCCGGCCTTGTAGGCGTACGACGAGACGGCATCCGACGGCGTTATCGAGCCGATAGACAGCTTGCGGGGACCGAGCTTCTTGTCGCCAGCAGCATTCAGGCTGGCAAGCCCTGTGCCGATGACGTTCGCGCTGGGCAGGCGGTCATACTGCGAATACGCGATGCTGGACGCACGCGAGCTCATGGGCGCAAGCGCATGGCCGGGGTGCAGCGCGTCGGCGGCCTCAGCGGGCTGCTGTGAGATGACGCTCGACGCGTAGCCGGTGTAGCTCATCTTCTTGCCAGGTGCGCCAGGGAAGCCGAGCGGGAAGCTCTGGGTCATCGCCTGCGAGACGACACTCTGCGCGTCGGGAGGGACAAATGTGATCGTGTCGTGCGTGCGGTAGTAGGCCGCATCGAAGCGGCTGGGCGCAGGCACAGAGTTGCGAGCCGCTGGCGTCAGTTGCAAGCAGACGTGTCATAACTCACCCTTCTCAATGTACTCGTTCGCAGGCGTCTCGAAGCGGCGGAATGGGTCGAGCGCGCGCGAGAGCGACTTCTTCGGCTTGGAGAACTGGATCATGCTCGGCTGGAGGTTGCTGAGCGGGCCCTCGACAAAGCACGACTTTTCCTTGTAGTGGGTGAGGAGGTAGAGCCAGAGGGGGTGCTTGCTGAGGACCTTGGGGTTACCGAGGATGACAATGCCGTACTTTGCACGGGTGAGGGCGACGTTGAGACGACGGGGGTCGTTGAGGAAACCAATACCCTGGTGCTCGTTGGAACGGACACACGAGAGGATAATATAGTCCTTCTCACGACCCTGGAATGCGTCGACGGACGCGACCTCGACCTCCTTGTACAAGTCCTTCTTTAGCGAGCCGTGCAGCTGCATGTACGACACAATGTAAGAGCGCTGGCCCTCATAAGGTGTAATGACACCGATCTGCGATGGCAGGACACCCGACTTGAAGAACTTGGTGACCATCTTCTCGACATTGGACGCCTCCGTGCGGTTGAGGAACGAGGTACCAGACGACGAGATCTCCTCGGTACCGAGGTTCTGGTGGAAGAACATGGGCATGTCCGCGACAGGCCAGGGAAAGTCGACATTCTTGCGGAGGCGCTCTGGGGCAGTGACACCGTTCTGGAGCGTGCCCTCGTAGAACATGTTCGAAGGGAACTCGGACAGGCAGGGGTGCATGCGGTACTGCACCTGGAGGCGAATGGGGCGGTTGCCAAGAATGACGAGACGCTCAAAGAGCGACTGCGAGAGGCCAGCGCGGGCCGCCTTCTTGTTCATAATAACGGGACCGAGTTGCTGGTGGTCACCGACAAGAACCGCCTGCTTGCAGCCCATGACGAGAGGGATCATGCACTCGGGCTCCGCAGCCTGAGTAGCCTCGTCGATCAGGACGGTGCGGAACTTGAACTTGGCAAGACGGGGGTCACCAGCACCCACACAGGTGGTGCAGATAACGTCGGCCGTGTTGAGAATGTCCTTCTCGCATGCGCGGACGAGCGACTTGTACTTGCGCTCGTCGCTCTGGCTGAGTTCGCCCTGGTCGTTGCGGAGCTGGATGAGCTTCTGGAGCTCGGGGCGAGTGTCGTTGTTAGCAACCTGGTTGTGGAGGGCAAGGAAGGCGACGGACGAGTCGAGCGCCTCGCGCGACTTGGCGCACAAGCGGACAACCTTCAGACCAGTCTTGTGGATCTTCTCACACAAGTGATCGACAGCAACGTTCGACGGGGCACAAACGAGCACCTGTCCAGGGTTCATCTTCGCGAGGTGGTAGACGATCGACGCCGAGGTGACAGTCTTACCTGTTCCAGGAGGGCCCTGAATCAGGCTGAGTTGCTTCTGGAGGACTGCCTTGACGGCGGCCATCTGCGAGTGGTTGAGCTCAGGAAGGCCCGGGGCCGTGAAGCGCTTCGGCATCTGTGTGCGGAGGACCTGGGGCTCGAGCTCGTGACCGAGGAGTTTGTGGTACTGAAGTCAGTTTCGCTTGTATTGACAACTCACAATGTAGCCGGACACACTCTTCTCGTCGATCGCAAACGTCTTCATCGCCTGCTGCATGCGGTCGAAGCTTGTCGCCTTCCAGACAAAGTCGACGGCAAAGCCGTGGGTGCAGTCCGAGGGAACATTGTCAGAGCGGCGCAGCTCGAGACAGATCTCATCCGAGATGTCTGCCGTTAGGTTGGCGGTCAGATTGCTCAACTCACTATTCGGCACCTTGATGACGCTGCCAACGCCCTCCCAAAGCTTGTCAGAGCCGCCCATCGTGGCCCAGCCCTTCATGCCGGCGCCGACGAGCTTTAGGCGGAGCTCATCGCCGACAGCGAGGCGGACCTCGCCACTCTCAAGCTTGGGCATGGAGAACCACGCGAGGCGCTTCTGATTGAGACCCATGTCCCAGCGCACAGTGATCTCCGTCTCGCCCTGGGACTCCTTCATGCGCTTGTCATAGTCGGCCTCGATCTTGACGAGTGGGCCAAAGATGTTCTGGTACTGGTACGCATCCTCATAGCTGGCGTAAGCGTTCTTGTTCTATCGCGCCCTAACTTACCGGAGGAGGATAGGCTGCATTTCCTCCTCGGTAGCCTGGGCCTCGGCGTCCTCGAGACGGGCCTGAGGGTTGTCACGCCACATTTCCTCAAGCTTGGCAATCTGGGCCATGGAAATCTGGCGCGCACGGAGCTGCTCAGCCTCGGACGGTACCTTGACGAGCCAGGAGAGGAAGGAGCGGTCGTCGATGATCGCCGACCACTGGGACGTGTCCCAGTTGATGTCACGCGAGTTGGTGAGCGCGGCGCACGGCTGGCGACAGAGAAGGACAACGACAGTGTCGCTCTTTGCGGGGATGAATCCAAGGAGGAAGACATTCTTGCTGCCGCAGTTGTAGCCTGGGGTCAGCACACCCCCGCCAGCTGCTTACTCACACTCGGGTGTCGTCTCGCCGAGGGCGCTGTCCTTGTGCAGGATAACCTCCTTGTGCTTGGCCTTGACGAGGTGGTTGACAATGTGCGAGGCCGAAGTGTTGCCGCGCGAGTTGCAGAACCACTTGCTACAGTGGAGACACTGGCGTCAGCTGGTCGCCACCGAAATATGACATACCTTGACCACGCACTGGGGATTGTGGATTCCACAGTAGCTGCTGGTGAGCTCTTTGCCATCCGTGAATCAACTCACCTGCACGCATGCTCAATGCCGTAGCCAAGAGGGGGATCGTCCTCGCGGAACTCATCCTCGTCATAGGTGAGGCCGCGGGAGTGGAGACTCATTTCGTCGAAGCGATGGGGATGGAGGACATTCTCGGTGAGCGCGGCCGAGTACATTGACGTTGTGTCATCGTGGTCCACGCCATACTGGGGGTAGTCAGCTCCACACTTTGACCAGCGAGCTCACCTGGGACGCGCCCTCAAACGTTGTGAAGGGGTCCATGGGGTGGTTGATGGGGGTATCTTTAATGGGGAGGGAAGACGAACGAAGAAAAAGAAGTGACCGACGACAAAACAATGTTGGTCGTTATGCCGTGTCAGCCATTCACCCTGCTAATACCAAAACGTACTTCTAATGGCAGTTTGTAATAGCCCCTATTGCGTTCTAATTGCACTGCCAGTTTCGGGATGGAAAACACAAAAGTGGAGGTTTCAACGAAAAGTCACTTCGACTCTCTCTCTCATTCTCTCTTCTCCATTTCACACCCACCACCATGGCGTCCCTCCGCTCCTTGCGCGTCCTCGGCGCCACCACCGCGTCGTCTTCGCACGCCGCCACCCGCGCCTTCTCCGCTGCCGCCGCCGTCCGCGCCGCCGGCGCGCCCCTCACCCAGACCAACCGTACGTCCCGCTCCCAGCCGAGGTGCCCCGCTAACTCCAGGTGCCGAGGTCACCCTCCGCCGCTTCTGGAAGACCGTCAACATGAAGGAGGAGGACGGAGGTGAGGTTTTCATTGAATGACTAGCTTCTGACACTAGGCTACCTGGTCACCCTCGACCACCGCAACCTCAGGACACCCGGCGGCACCAAGCTCATCCTCCCCAAGGAGCAGCGCCTACTCGCCCTCCTCATTGCCAACGAGTGGGAGAACCAGGACAAGGTCCTCAAGCAGCACGCTCTTCCCCTCACTTCGCTTGCTTCGCGCGCGATTGACGGCATGGGTGACGCCACCATCCGCGAGGGTGTCATTGACGCATTGATGAACTACCTCGACACTGACACCATCTGGTGGGCTTCAAGTCAGAAACTATTGAGCTAACCCCAGCTTCCCCAGCGACCGCCCCGAGGCCCTCGTTCGCCTGCAGAAGGAGCACTGGGACCCCCTCATCTCGTGGATGAAGGACAAGTTTGGTGTCGACCTCGTCATCTCTGAGGGCATCGCCCCCGCTATCCAGACCCCTGAGACCATTGTCAAGCTCCGCGCAGTCGTCGAGGCCATGAACATCTGGGAACTGGCCGCATTTGAGCGTACTGTCTACGCTGCCAAGAGCTTTGTCATTGCCCTCGCCCTCGTCAAGGGACGCATCACCGCTCACGAGGCCGCCCTCGCCTCCCACGTCGAGGTCGCGTCCCAGATCGAGCGCTGGGGAGAGGTCGAGGACTCCCATGACGTCGACTACCAGGACATCCGCCGCGCGCTCGGCTCGGCCGCCGTCCTCCTCACCAAGGCCTAGGCTTAAATAGATGCATGTTTAACGACTATGGGTGCGCGGTGTGTGAGGCAACCAAGAGAATTCGAACTCTGACGTTCTCATGTGGCGCCCTACTCACTCTTACTCACCCTGCGGACTGACTTCAGACTACTGGCCGGCCTGCATTTCTACCTAATTTTCCACCTGGAGCTTCTAATTTCCGGGGCGCGGACGGAAACCTGTCGTAACAGCAGCCTCACTCACACTGCCCACCGACATCTCTCTCCTGGAAGCTTCCAGCCTGGCCGTGAGCTTTCCTCGTCGCTCTTCACCGGCGCACTCAACGAATACAGCCAGCGGTAAGGCTGCATTGAATAGCACCATTTCCTTCCCCCAGATACCGCGACGGACCTTGCCACAGTCTCCTTCCTCATTTTCCTGCCATCCCTCGACCTCCAGACTTCCAAAAACGAAGGCCCTTGCCCGGATTTGAACCGAGGACCACTCCCAACTTAAGATGGACTCGCCAACCCTAAGAGAGTATGATAGCCACTACACCACAAGAGCTTCTGTAAAGCGTGGATGTTTCTGCACTTGAGCCTTTGTGGCGGGAAAGAGAAGAGTAGGTGCCACCTCTGCGGACAGACAACGAGCTTCAAAGTACTCTGGAGCAGCCCGCTAGATGCTTCTTTCCAGAAGAACACATGTAGATAGACGGGGGGAGGTGGAATCTGTAGATATCCCCTCCACTGTCCAAAAGGGGCGAGCCACAGGCGGCCGACTCCGAAGGTTGCTATGCAGGGGCCCTGGTTTTTGGATGCTGAATCGCACTCAAACAACCATCTCTGTCAGTGTCATCTGTCTAGGTTAGAAATGGAGCGGAATCTGAGGGGGATGTGTGCTAAATCGGTGTCAATAAACAGAGCGGTTCGCGGTGGTGTCAACCTCTGAGTATGTCTTGGGCAGCGATCGCCTGTTACATCCTCTTCCTTTCTCTTCACCCACCTGAAGACTGACAAGAATCTCAGAAAAAGAGGGACTCCAAGGCACTCCTAGGAGACTGCTGGACGAGTTAGGAATCGAACCAAAGACCTTGTCAAGATGTAGGTGCTAATGACACGCTCTACCAACTGAGCTACACGCCCGAGAATGTGGTTCGCAAACGGGCGGCTGTGGCGTCTCCGGACCGGTCGATGACGCAGTACAAGGCAAGCACGCGACAAAGTCTGTGTTTTTGTCGGAGCTCCATTTGTGTCAAGAGAAGAGGCGTGCTACACAACCACGGGCGATAAGTGTTCCCGCGTGTTTAACTGCGACCAGCCTTTTGCAACACCGGCTGCTTGTATCCTTTGACTTTATCTCCAGGTTGCATAGTTAGTACCTTTTAAGGAGCTAAGCTCAAGAGTAGTCTTCGTTGTGTAACATGAGAATGTTACTTGGGAGAGGCGTCTGAAGCGGTGGAGAAGCAGGAGGAGATTGTATGCATCGGATGAGTTAGGCGTGACGACAACAATATGCGGAAGTAGGGATTCTCTTAGTACCCCGCCCGTCAGCCATTACATCCGCTCCTTTATTAAGTCCGCCGTGACTCGCCAGCCAAGTTGTTTTCTTTCTACACTCCCTCTCCTGACCAAGTGGAGTTTGCTGCCATGGAATCCTCCCATGCACTTCTTCGTGCTCTTCGTGCCGAGGGGCACGTACATCTGCGGCGCCACCACAGGCTGCCACACCGGACGAGCTTGTGGAAGCCCACGAAGACGCCTCTTGGCGTGGGCGTGTGGGACCCTGGAGTGCTTGTGGATCGGACGAGTCGGGGTCAGCCACGGCTCGCCGGCGTCTGCGAAGCCTATCCGGGTGTCTGGCGTGTCCGGAGGTTTCAACCTGTTGTCTTGGGGCAGGCCTTCGGCTTGTCTTGACCTTTTGAACCTCAGATAGCTTGTGTTGTTGACAGTACTGATATAAACGTCGTTCATGCAGGAGAGCGAAGCGCTCGTTGCCCCATCGTTGGTTACTCACCCGCCAGGCAGCGCACGGAGGACGGCAGATGGAGAGGAGGAAATTGTGGCGCCACTGTGGCGTCATCGTCTCATGTTCTGGGGGTTTACGTAAACTAATTCCCTGAACTGAATGTTGTGAGGGCTGATCATGTTACGATCTCTGAAAGGAGACTATTCAAAGTCCGAAACCCATCTCATCCCCTCCATTCACTCCTTTCTCTCCACAACACACCACAAACACCCATAGCCCGTGTGCTCAACCACCATGGGAAGACGCACACCCCCACCCTCCCTCTCACCACCCCGCAACCTGCCTCCCAGGCTCACTGTCCCTCCCCTCCCGCCACGAATCCACCGCCGTCTCGCCGTCTCCGTCCGCCCGGATGGCCTTCTCCTCCGCCCGCTCGGTCCCACAGCTGCCGGTGAAGCTGTCCTCGTTCACTGGGGACCCAAGGGCCGTGTAGAGAGTATCGTAGCGCAGGAGCCACCAGAGACCACGATCGAGGTCGAAATCGGCGGTGTCCTCGGTATCGTCAGGCTGTGGGACAGTGAGTTAAGAGTGATGTGTAAAGCTGACAGCAGCGGCATACCTAATCGTGTTCCTCCCGTCGACCAAGGCCCCGACACGCCTGTTCCCCAATGACGACCCCTTTGGCCCCGAACCAGAGTTTGCTGCTCACGAGGTGTTCACCCTCGCCGACGTGCAGTCCATCCCGCTCACTGTCGAACGTGCGACCTCCGCACTTAAGAGCCTCAGCGCAATCATGGTCAGTGCTGCCCCTCTCTGTCACGTCACAAGCTTACACACAGGCGAAGCGCAAGCCCAAGGTCAAGCCACCTCCCAAGGCGTCACCTGCGAAGCACGCCCGCACGGGGTCCAAGGCCGGCCTGAGCCTCTCGTTCAGCATGCCATGGTCGACTGAGTCGAGTGTCAAGGAGGAGAGCGACAGTGACAGCGACTCTAGCTCTGTCAGCTCGTACACTCGTTCCCGCCGCGCATCCTCCGTCGCCCCCGAGGCGGACGAGACTCCATGCGACCTGCCGCCGTCGATCGACAGCGCCGAGGCTCGCGTCAAGAAGCGGCTTAGCTTTTCGTGGTCCAAGTTTGCGCCGAAAGCAAAGACAGGTTTTACGGCCGTACGCGCTGCTGTGGCCATCAAAGGAAAGCGGGCGCAGGGAGCGGCAGCCGATGTCGAGGTGCCCGTTGCTGACGAGGTGCAGGAGCCTGCTTCTGTGACCGACGAGGCCGAGGCACCGCCTCGTGTGTCGCGTCCTCTGTTCCCCGCGGCGGACGCGGACACACCGACGCCGTCAGTCTCTAGACCCATCTCGCCCAAGCCGGAGCCCGCCCCTCCCCCTGTCGATGCCCCACAGCGCACTGAACTTGAGCACAAGATCCTGAAGCAGATCACGCGCGAGCTTGGTTCCGGCGAGTTCTACTACTCGTTCGACTTTGACCTCTCGCATACACTTCAGCACAAGCGGAACCGTCTTGCGTCCAAGAATGCCTCGAGCCCCTTACTCGAGTCGCTACTGAAGGAGGCATCGCCGTCGCAGACCAAGAGCTTCGTGCCGCCGAACCCGTCCACCCTCCAGCCCTCCAAAGACTCCCCCACGTCGCCGGTGCGCGCGGACCCGGATATTGTGGAGCCCGACGTCCATGTTCCCTTGTGGCGCCGCTTTGACCGGCGGTTCTTCTGGAACGAGTGGCTCCAGCGTGACTTTATCGAGCAGGGCCTGCACGCATATGTGCTGCCTGTGGCGCAGGGCTGGGTGCAGGCGTCGACGTTTAATATCCCCCTCGATGCGTCGGAGACAGATGAGGAGAGGACGATTCCTGTCGATATTGTGCTCATCTCGCGCCGCTCTCGCGACCGCGCCGGTCTGCGTTACCAGCGCCGCGGTATCGACGACCAGGGCCATGTCGCCAACTTTGTCGAGACGGAGATGATGGTCCGCGCCAAGGCGTTTGGCAAGGTTTCGCTCTTCTCCTTTGTCCAGATCCGCGGTAGCATTCCCCTCAAGTGGTCCCAGTCGCCTTGGTCGATGAAGCCGCCTCCCGAGCTCAACCAGCCGATTGACCAGACCTACTCGGTAGCCAACCTCCACTTTGACGAGCTGCGCGCGCGCTACGGCCCCGTGGTAGGTCCAACCGCTCTGTACGTCAGCTGACACTAGACTATCGTAAATCTCTCCGAGCAGACGGGCAAGGAGAGCGTCGTGACGAACGGTTACGGGGAGCTCGTCAAGAGCCTCGATCGCAAGGACCTCACATATGTTCCCTTCGACTTTCACGCAAAGTGTCACGGCATGAAGTGGGAGAACATTGGCGAGCTCGTCAACGAGGTCAACTTTGCAGACATGGGCTACTCATGGTCCCTCCAGGGTGACCTCGTCCGCAAACAGAACGGCGTGTTCCGCACAAAGTGAGTGGCGTCGAAGAGGAATCATTGGAGTCAACATGGCACCCTGTGCTAACAAGCAGCTGCATTGACTGTCTCGACCGCACCAACGTGGTGCAGTCGGCCCTCGCGCGCAGCGTGCTCAACCAGATGCTCATGCAAGTCGGTATTGTGCTCGACCCTAGCACCTGTAACGTGGACCCGGTGTTCAACGACATCTGGGCGAACAATGGCGACATGATCTCGCTCTGTTACGCACACACGTCGGCGCTCAAGGGCGACTTTGTACGCACGGGCAAGCGCGACCTTGGCGGCATGCTGAACGACGGCGTGTCCTCGCTCAGCCGCATGTTCTACGGTGCTGTCTCCGACTTTTTCGCTCAGGCCGTCATTTCATTCATGCTTGGCCACCGTAACCTCGGCGTGTTCAACGAGTTCCTCGAGAACCTCCAGAGCACGGACGCAAGCCAGCTTATTAAACAGAGCCGCGTGCGCGCAGCAGCTAGTAAGGCTTGTCATATGTACACAGGAGCTAACTCTCAGTCGAAACAAGTTCTGCACGCGTGCTGTCCGATGGCGAGCAGCGCATCGCTGGCTGGACTCTCCTGTCGCCTCACGAGCGCAACGTCAAGCTGAGCCCCAAGCTTGAGGAGAAGGTTCTGCTCCTGACCAAGCTCGCGCTCTACGTCGTGTCGTTCAACTACTCGCTCGAGAAGGTGAACGAGTTTACGCGTATCCCTCTGAAGTCTATCATTGGCATCCAGAAGGGCGCGTACATTCTGTCGGCACTGCAGGAGGCTGGCCGCGACCCAACGGAGAATGCTGGCTTCACTATCAACTTCTCCCCCGCGGATGAGGACAGGAGGTACAGCACATACTCAATCCGCAACAACGAGACACCTGCAGTTTCGACCATCAACCTCCCAGCTGTGACCGATGCCGGTAGCAGCTCCAAGGCGCGCTCTCGCGCCGCATCGACCGCCTCACGCAAGAGCCTGTCTCTTACGCCGAAGTCGATCTTCTCGCCTCTTGGCAGCGGCAAGTCGACGCTGCCCGCGACGCCCCCCACGCCGCAGACCCCGATCCCCGTTGTGGAACACTCGGAAGTGACGGACGCGGTCGAGTTCTTTGCCTTCAAGGCGCTTCCGCGCGAATTTATCGCGCGCTCGACAGACACGCGCTCGACGTCGTCGGCCGACTCGGACGAGGAGGACGAGGATGACGTCGCGCTGGAGTCGAACGAAACGTGTCGTGCTACCGTCGACCGTATTGCGCGGCGGATCTCGGAGCAGTGCGTGCGCGCTGGCGCCGGAGAGGGCTGCGAACCCGAGGAGCTCGTAGAGGTCAAGGACGTCGTGTCCGTCCAGGACGCCGAGAGCGCGACGACCCTGATCGCCCGCATGGACTATGCCGTCAAGCGCTTCCTCTGGCTGTAGATTATATTAGAGAGCAGAGGGTTTTCCATTCGCCGGAGTGTGGCAAGGCCTCATGCCACACCCTATATACCATAACCCAAGTATAATTGTATTCCCACGCTCTGCATGCTCCATGTTTTGGGGTCTTGACTGCTTGAGCAGACCAATTCTCGCGTCGCGCTGCTTGTCACGATTGAAACGTGAGCTCACTCAATCGCATCGCTTTTTCCGTGGGCCTTCATGGAAGGCTGCGAAGATGTCCTGGGTGCCCGTTTGGCTCGTGTCCTCCTGATATATGTATGGTACGAGGCCAGCCCTCCCGGTCAACATCCCCCGTCGTTGTTCAATTGTCTGGTCCTCTCCACTATAACTTCACCCCTCGCCACCGCTCGAGCTGTGATATCAAACTCCCCGCCATGAACGGCATGGTTGCTTGGGCCTTTAAAAGGTATAACGCAACGCTGGGGAATATTCCTTGGAAGATAAGGTACTCCGAGAGCCCCGCCGACACCTATTCCCCCAACTTTGTCCCGGGCACCATTGGCGCTGGCAGTCCATCATTCACGACTTCAGCGACCTGGTTCAATCCCCTCGATTTTCCTTCTTCTCTTTCACATTATTTGGCCGTGCATTCTTCATCGACGGGTCCTGGAGACCCTCGAACGCCACAACCACAGGAAAGGACATTTGGGTCACTACGGATACCGCACATGGCCCAGTTGGCAATACTCTCAATCCTTCCGAAGAGGGGAGACTTCTGGGGTGGAGTGGGCACTTGGTTAACTACACTCTCCGAAGTGATTTTAGGGGAGGTGGAAGCCTGATCGTTACTGGCATGACCTTCTCAACGGGCATGGCTTCCGATGCGTGAGTGAGCTTTGACGAGGCTGAATCCATCAGCAGCAGACAGTCGCAAGGCAAAATAGTCCGGTTGCGATCATTGGATAGTAGCCTCCCATCTGACTCTGCAAGTGCAGTCTGTGATAAAGAAGGGCTGATTCGAGACTCTGACTTTAGACCCTCCTTCGCCGACGTTCCCTCCGAAACCGTCCACTTCGTTGTAGACGGCAAGCCCAACCCCAAATTCCAATATGAAGGTCATTGGGAGGTCGGGAACACTTTTGCTGGTGTTGGTGAGGACGAAACATTGGGGCCTGCGGCTGACGAAAGATTACACCCAGCTCATTGCCAACGACTCCGGGAGGACACATGCCGACTACTCTGCTGCATGCATCATCCCAGTTCCGGCCAACACATCGTTTTTCTGGATCAATGGCACCATGGGACCAGACTATTCAACATTCGGGGTTGGTACTGAGCCTGGAGTTCCGGGTCAAGATGGGCTGTCATGGATCTACCCACAGACGAAATGGTCGGTTCTGGATAGTCTCATGTACTTCCAGCCTCTTGATCCAACGGAGGTCTATAGCATCGTGATTGGCAGCGATCCCGAAGTCACAGGAGAAGGCAGCTTCGGTGTCAAAAGCGTGACCTTCTTCTCCGGCCTCTAGTAAGTACTCAGAGTTCCATCGGCGCTGACAGCAGTAACGGCACCCACGCTGGCGCCCTCTCTAACGACACGTACAACGACGCAATCATGAATGCTCTCACCGCTGACAGCCATAACGGATCGAACCTGGGCCCAATCATCGGTGGTGCTTTTGGTGGTGTTGTTGGTGGTCTTCTGATCCTTGGCACACTTATCTGGTTCTACTGCAGACGCAAGAAGCAGGCTGAGAGGCTGTACGTTGCATGTGGCGGCTTGTCCACTAACGGCCAGTAACGCCTCCGACAGCGGCGCGCGCTTCGAGGTTGATGGAACTCTACACCAGGCTACACCGTTCTTGACCCCTTCAGTAAACCAAGTCCCGCAGCAATCTGCAACGACTGATAATCTACTGGACCCCCTCTACGTGGGCTACCCCGCGGGTGGCGTTACCTCTAGCAGCCACCTGAGAGCATCAGTCGTAGGTGACCCCGCACGCGACAGCAAGGGCCAGCTCGCAACACGTACAGGACATCCTGTGCCATTGCAGGAGCTCGACGGTGGAGCTGTCGACCCCATGGACGCGGTCCCACCAGTGTACAATCCCGAGTGGGCTGAGAGTCGTGAATCATCCAGCAGTGGCCCCGTGAGGTCGACAATCGTTACAGGTTTGTCGCTGAAACCGAACGGATCCTCCGGACAGCGGAGCACCACGTCTGGGAGCTCTGATAATTGGTAAACATGAGCTGAGGGAGACACAGAACGAGCGCGCCTACGAGATCGCGCACCGCTCGCTATTCAGTGAGAGCACTGAAGACTTGCGACTGGCAGTTAGTTACCACCGCGGACATTACCACCGCGACTGGGGCCGTGAACCCGAAATACACACTCGTAGTTTTGTAAAAGAGAGGATGTATGCGGATGTAGATTATCTGAGGATCAGCAGGAGGTCAGCCAGAAGTGAATGCGTGGAAATAAGAAAGTTGCCTAACGGAAAGCACGGCGAAACACAAGCAGAACAAGAAAATGGCCACTGGTGTGCCCGATCTGCTGCGCTTGGCAGGAGTGGTGGAGGGGGGGACGGGGTGACTGGCCGGTGGCACCGGTGGCCGCACCGGCTGTGCGCGAGGGGAGGAGCGACTCTCCCTGCGCTGAACCGCCTTCGCCCCAACATCGGCCCGGTATGCGGGCTAGCCAGGTGTTCATGTTTGCGGCGCGGAACATTCCACCAATGCCACTTCCCCGCATCGTGTTCCAGCGGTAATGGCAGCACGCAAGACGGAAGCAGGGTCACTTATTAGCGGGCTGTGATATGTCAGATGTCCTTCGTAAGTTGGTCGGTCGCAGCAGCCGCAGTATAGGTGTTTGTTCTGTGGGTTGCCTCCACTCAGGTAAGTGTGTACAGTATAAGTGGGGTGCGCGATCGAGTGACAGCTGCTCGCTGGGTTTGGGGCGTTCTGCGACCAACTTGCAGGACACGGTTCGCCAGTGTCAGATGCCGGTGCCCGGTCAAGACTATTTAGTGGCACAGTGGCGGCGGCGCGGACGGGTCTTGCCATGATCCCACTTGCTGGGAGAACTCGCACCGCCGGCGGGGCGGCGGCAGCGGCGGCGGCGATGGCGTGTGGCTTGACGGTTGGAACAGGACTCGAAGTCGCTACTGCTGGTTGTTTAGTAGGGACGCTGGCAAGTGGTCTGTTTTCTGCGATTACTCGACTATGTTTGGCTTGTGGGATAAGGAGAAGCAAATTTACAGAGTTTACAACCAGGACGCGACCACTAGGACACTGTCGCAGTGGCGTTCACATTTCCTATTGTCTGATTTTGGCATTGTCCCAGTCAGCGAGTAGGATGGCGCAGTGGCGGTTGGTACTGCCTCCTTATCGCCCGCCGCGCTGCTGTCCAACCAGCTCCCGACAGGGTTACGGCATGTCGAGGAGGGGTGCGGGGCTGGAATTGGATTCGTTGCAGCTGCTGCCTGTACGCCGCCCAGGACCCCAACATCAGTTACGACGCCGGCGGCGTCATCCAGGTCCCAGTTCTGCGCCGTTTCAGCTGACCGGCTACATGTGTATGCAGGTGGGCGTTCTCCTCGGGCGTGAGAGTCAGCAGTGAGTGGAAGAAGGGGATGACGGCAACCCCGACGGCCGGAGCAACGTTGGCAAGCAAGTGGGCAGAAGAGAGAGAGAGCGAGAGACCACAGGGTTGTGGCTTGGCAAAGCTGGCAAAGTTTGGTTTACCCCGCATTTTGGTGATCCTGGCTCGTTTCCGTGTATATTTTCGAGCACGTGACTGGCATCAGAGGGCAAAGTCTGGGCGCGCATCAATACTGGACGGCGATCCTCCGCATTCCTGTTCTGGAGGTAAAGACCACCTGACCCACCCGCGGGCACCTTCATCAACCCTCCCCCCTCTTGCCATCGCACTCCCCACCATCACTACCTCGGATCGCTCCACCGCCACCACAGCACTCCAATGGCCCGCGACAGCGTGCCCATCCCCTCCTCCCCCGCCGCAGAGCCCGCAGGCCCCCCAGGCCGCGCTCGCCGACGCAACTCGAACGTCGTCCGAAGCAGTCTCGAGCTCGTTTTCAGCTGTAAGTTTGTCAAGATATTGATATCATCCAAGTCATACACTAACCCCCAGACTCGCGTTCCCAGCAGCGCTTCTTTGCAGGCCTCCCCTCTGCCCCCTCGTTTGTCGACTACCAATGGGGAGACGGAGATGAGGGCGCCGACGGCGACAGCAACTACGATGACAGCATGCGCGAATGGGACCCCGAGGCCGGCCCCTCCCACCACGAAGCGTGCGAGAGCTGCGATGAGGACGTGACCGAGAACGAGGACGAGAACAGCGTAGCGGACGCGTCGGCCTTCTTCCCCGACGACCTCGACCGCTCCTCGCTTGACCGTGGCGAGCGTACAGGCATCCTCTCCCCCGTGCACGAAGAGCCCCGCCTTGCCGACATCCCGCTCCCCAGCAAACGCGGCGGCATCATGTCTTTCTTCAGCACCACACCCACTGCCCACTCTGCCGTCGCCAACCTGTCATCGTCCGTCAAGTCGGGTAACTCGGGTGGCTCGTCTGGCGGATCAGAGACCCCTCGCGCCGCTCCCCGCCGCCTTCCCGACGAGGGTGCACTCTCTCGCTCCTGGGCATCCAACCAGCAGCGCGGTCTGGGCCTCACAGCGGTGAACCCGCAGTCCCTCTCCCCCACGAAGCGTGCCCACGAGCCCAGTCCAGCCACCGAGCGCACCCCACTTCTCCGGACCGGCAGGCCGTCCCAGTCTGTTCAGCGGAACTGGCGCACCGACACGCTGTCCCCGAGCCCGCATCGCCGTCTCTCTGTCGGCCGCCGCGGCTCGGTCGCGTCCCGACGTGTGTCCATCGCCCCCCTTCCCGTCAAGGGCGAGAGCGGTAACGGCCAGACCCTCTTCAACTCGGTCGCCGTTCTCGTCGGTGTCGGCCTCCTCTCGATGCCCCTCGCGTTCTCATACGCCGGCTGGATCGGTGGCACCATCATGCTTCTGGGCTTCTCTTACCTCACCTGCCATACGTGAGTTGTCGGTCGGCCTGCTCATCTACTGATCCCAGTGCAAAGCTTCTTGCCCGCATCGTCATCGCCGACCCCACTCTGCACGGCTACACCGACATTGGCCGCAAGGCCTTTGGCTCGTGGGTTGGCGGCGTCATCAACCTGCTGTGAGTCACTGCCCGTCGTCATCGTTACATTGTTGTCACACGTACTGACCGATCGCAGCTTCTGTGTTGAGCTATTCGCGTTTGGGTGAGTATCCTCGGAACCCCGTGTGTGTTTTGTGCGCTAATTTGTCAGTGTAGCAATGGTTGTCCTCTTTGGTGACTCGCTCAACACCATCATTCCGGATGTGTCAGCGGAAAACTGCATGGCCTTCGGATTCTTCCTCATCCTCCCGACTGTTTTCATGCCCCTCAACCTCCTGTCGGTCCCCTCAGTCTTCTCCTCGCTCGCTACGGTCCTTCTCGTCCTCATCATCCTCTTTGACGGCTTCTGGAAGACCAAGGCGCCGGGCTCCATCCTCGACCCCATGCCCACTAACTGGGGTCCGGAGCTCAAGGGCATGAACTGGCTTGGCGGCATTGGCCTCATCCTCGCTGGATTCGGAGGCCACGGCGTCATGCCAAGCATCGCCCGCGACATGAAGCACCCCGAGGCTGTAGACCGCATCTTCAACATTGCCTTCACCGTCGCTGCTACCATCTCGATGCTCGCTGGCGGCGCCGGCTATCTCATGATGGGTGACAAGGTCTCCGATGAGGTGGGTTTACGATCTATCATGTGGAACTAACATCAGATCACTCGTGACATGATGAAGCCCAAGTACGGCTACCCTCCCATTCTCAACCACATCGCTATCTGGATGATCATCATCACCCCGCTCACCAAGTTTGGTCTCTGTTCGCGCCCTCTGCACATTGCCGTCGAGGGCTTCCTCAACCTTGCGCCCGCCGCTGCCGTCATTTCGGTTCCTCCCCCTCGTACCGGCCGCCGTGTCTCCGTCTCGCAGGCGATCGGCTCAGCCATCAGCCAGACGCTCTCCAATGTCGCGACCTCGGACTACGCCGTCACGGACGACAGCGGCATCGAGTTCCCCAAGGCCCCCACTGAGCTCGCGGCCGAGCCGGTCGACGCGCTGAAGGAGGGCTCCAAGGGCGTTCTCCGCATGGTCTCGCGCACTCTCCTCACCGCCGGCTGCGTCATCGCGGCCATTATTCTCCCCGGCTTCGAGAAGGTCATGGCCTTCCTCGGTAGCTTCTCTGCCTTTCTCATCTGCATTATCCTTCCTGTGAGTTGGCTCCTTTTGATCCAGCTAACCTTCAGATCGCATTCTATCTCCGCCTGGGCCCCCGCATCACCAAGGAGCGCCACGGCGCGGCTGCCGTCGTCGCCGCTGGCGTTCAGTACTCGTTCCACATTGTCGTTCTTATTATCTCGGTCATTCTCATGTGTCTCGGCACTGTCTGGGCCTTCCTGCCCACCTCTGGCCGCCAGCACGGCGACTAGACGTCTCGCGTCCTAGTTCTGTTCCATATAGTTTTGCTCCTTTCCTTTTTTTCTTCCTTCCTTCCTGTTGTTACTCCGTTCCCCGGCTACCGGTTTACGACCCCCGAATATTGTTCGGATTATCACTCCATATCAGCTCCTATCGTACGCACGTGAAGCATGCATGAATGGCACGAACGGGGAACTTGGACGAGTTGCATGGTTCTGTGGCTGCAGCCCAAGTCACTGGTGGTCAGAATCAAAAATCAAAATCTAGGCCGAGTTCGGGCTAAGCAGTCGAAAAACCGACGTTGACACAGGGTCGTAAACAACTGCCGAATCTCGTTTCTTGCATTTCACAACAATCCATTCTCTCATCCACCATGCGGCGAGCTCTCGGACGCGTCGTTGTGCGACCTACCCAGCTGCTCTACCGCGCCCAGGCGGTAGCGAGCATACATACCCGATACCTCAGCTCTGGGCCCGACCCCGCTCCCACGCCAGGAGTGCGCCGCCCCGTCGCCGTCCCGACCACCCCAACCCCGTCCGCTGAGATCGAGTCCAAGCCGGAATTCGAGCCCCTCGAGCGCAGTGTCAAGGCCGACAGGCGCGGCCTCCTCCTTCTCTCTCTTCCTATCCCACCGGCATCATGGCCGTCGCACCTGGAGCTGATGTCTCCGCTCCTCGGCTCTGCGTCGCGTGCGCTGAAGAAAGAGGCCATTGGCGTGAATGCCTACTATGACGGCACTGGAACTGCGGGGCCGCCCGCCCCGCGCGCCGTCGAGAGCTATCCTGCTACTCTCGTGTACCCCGACGGCAAGCGTTTCGTGTTCAAGGACTTTACGGAGGAGACACTCAAGTCTGAGGAGCTGCAGCGTGCCCTCGCTTACAAGCCACCGATGGATATCTCGCTCGCGCCGCCAAACTTCCTCCCCCAGGCGCGTGGAATGCGCGAGTACCCCGAGATTCTCGTCTGCACGCACGGGTCCCGCGACTGCCGGTGTTCGGACCACGGCGGCAAATTGCTGGACGCGCTCAAGAAGGTCGTCGCGGAGCACAAGCTCAACATTCCGATCCGCGAGGTCGCGCATGTCGGTGGTCACAAGTGAGTTCACAATGCTACGATGCAGCTGATATCAGGTGGGCGGCCAACGCGCTCCTCGTGCCGAGCCTCGACATGCTCTCGAACCTGCGCGCCAGCGACGCGGCTGATCTCGTCGAGCACGTCGCGAACCGCCGCCCGACGTACTCTCCCGTCTGGACACACTGGCGCGGACGCATCGGCATGGACGCCGAGGCGCAGGCACGTCTGTGGGCCAATATCAAGCGTCACCTGCCGCCGGGAACTAAGTTTGAGGGCCCGACGCGTGGTGTAGAGGAGGACCAGGGCGACGCCGTCCGTGTTCCGATGACATTTAGGACGTTCCAGGGTGAGACGCGCACCGTCCAGGCGCGCATGGGCGACAGCCTCCTCCAGGTCGGCAAGGAGTTTGACCTGCCGAGCATCGAGGGCACGTGTGGTGGCAATCTTGGTGAGTTTTGGTCGAGGACCCAGAGTTCTTCTCGACGGGACGCTGAAGCTAACGGCAGAATGTGCAACGTGCCACATCTACATCGATCCCGCCGCGCCGATCGGCCCGCCGGACGACGACGAGCTCGATATGCTCGGCACCGCGCTCGACTACAAGGACGGCCCCAGCCGCCTCGGATGCCAGATCAAGGTCACGCCCGAGCTGAGCCTGTGGGCCGAGAACGGCGGCGTCATCAACCTTCCTAGGTACTAGACGTGAGATAGAGACGGAAGGCGGTCAACGACAACATTTAGAGGGACGCACGAGCCCGGTTATACTTATCATTCATGCATCGCACATCACATCACGACGGATCCTTTGGCGGCCGGGATGCGGTGTCGGGGGTGGCCACCGGTCGGATCCCGCTCGCTCGTTTGGACGTCGGGGGAGTCGCGCTCGCTGTTGTGAAGAGCGCACACTGGGGCTGCACCTCCAAGCGGGCAGCAGCAGCGGCCCGCAGCATCGAGCGCCTGCTGGATCGCCTCGACGTGGGAGTCCGTGTTCGCGGGCAGTTCGCTTCCTGCAGTACTTACCGCCCTCTACGCGACAAGCTGGCCGACGGCGTGGGCTACGCTTGCATGGAGGACAGAGCATCGGTGATGGGAATCGATGGGCAATAAATGGTGTGAGCGTTTGTTCGGTTATGCGCGCACTGGCGGTGGGGATGCACCTGCCGGGCAGAATGGTCAGTGAGGAGAGAGGTTGCTGATGACCACAGAGCTGCGTGTCTGGATAGAGAGAGGAGGGCACCATCGTGCCTGCGCCACTGATACCTAGAGCTGATGGTCCGTTCGCTAGTCGGTCGCCGTGATGATTCTTTGGGGACGTCACCAGATCTCCTGGCGTGGTGAAGCGTTTGTGAAACCTACACAGCGAATGCATGTACAAAAGCTTTACACGGCTGGACATGGTATCGGGGTGGAGAGCATGGGTGCGCTCACTGAGGCAGCTCTGAGGGTTAGCAACGCAGTTTGTTGAGCTTCTGGGCATCCTCACCTCTCATCCCTACGCCAGAGGAGGGTGGTGGCGATCATTCTCTACTCCTTCTCCAGCACGACACTCTCGAGCGCCGCGGCCGCCTCGTCAATCAGTCCCTCCGTCCGCCTCGCCACTGCATGGACCGCGTCCATATTCTCCAGCAGAAAGTCGACGTGGCGCTCCACCAGCTTGTTGTACGCGTGAGGAGTGTCGCGGATGTGCTGCAGGAATTTCTCGAACGACGGAGGGCGCGAGGCGGCGGCGGCGTCAAACTGCTTCCTGAGGTACGCCGCGCCTGCTGGGGACTTGAAGTAGGTGATCATGACGGGACGGGCGCAGGGGTGTGTCTTGATGACACGTACGGCCTCGTCGAGGGAGATGGAGTTGGAACACATGTGAGTGGTGGTGAGCAGTACGTAGCAGAGTGTGGAGAGTAGGAAAGAACAACAAGTCACTCTCGCCCATGTTGACCGAAGGAGGGTCACACAGATCGGGGGACCTGGCGGAAGCAACAAAGGCGGCGATCATGCGAAAGAACAGCACAGCAGACCGTTGCCAGCAGATCAGTGGCGGGCACACAGATGCACACTATACACAGACCATCTACAGACACGAGGGTACTTTTGTCATAGAGTGCGCGGCCCCGCCTGTCGTGCTCGACCTCTCAACGCCCGCAACGCCCGAGTGAGTGTGTGTATCCGTGGGTGTAGTCTCATGGTGTCGATGAGGCGGTCACTGACATCTGAGGCGCTTGCCCGTTGGTTGGCGATCTCTTGACACGAGCGGCAGAACCGGCTGCACCCTCTAGCTGACCTGACCTCGTGCTGTGGAGTACCAGCCACATGCAGCAGTCGAGTCGCCGCAAAGTTGGCGGACCTTCTCCCTTGCCCACGGGCGTTTCCCATTAAAGTCTTCGGCACACAGACGGTTGATCATTGACATCCGATCAGGTGGGTGGCGCACCTCTCCTGGAAGCTGGAGGCTTTCCATTGCCGGACCCTTGTTCATTATCTGGGCAATAACGACCCAATTCCTCCCCTCGCTCCTCTCCTCTACATGGAGCATGGCAAGTGCAGTGGTCGGGCAAGGGGAGATGAACAGATGTGCGGATCGCGGCAGGGCGAACGTACCTAGTCCCGCTAGCTATGGGTCGCCTCCTCCTCTCGACGTCCAGAAACGGCCTGGCATTCGTTGCACATTCACGGAGCGTGATGCATAGCTAGCACATTCATAATGCTCTCATATAAATAATACAACTGGGTGAGTCAAGAGAGGAATGGGAGTAATACAGGGTGTAGTCGGGTTTCGCGGAACGTGTGGTGTCACTATGGATCAGCTGGATCTGTCAACGGTGTCTCTAATGGTCTTTGGCCAAGACAAGCCTACCTTTCGACAGGAGGAGCAGCAATGACCTAGGGATACTTGGCATCCTGAGCGAGGTCCATGAGATGCATGTGCTGGCACGCTGCCGCAAGTTCGAGGTCGACCTCGGCATCGTGCTCGTGCTGCTCGGCGGCACGCACGCTCACCACCTTGGAGAATGCCTCGATCTGGTCGTCGACAAAGCCCTCGACAAAGTCGTGGAATCCCGCTTCGGTGGCCCACTTCTGCTGCAGCTTGGAGCGGATGTACGGATGCGTGTCGGTCTGGGCGATGCGGGCGCGAAAGTTGTGCTTGAGCTTGACGGCGCCGGCGGGGGTCTCGAAGTAGGTGATAAGATAGGTACGGCGGTCCGGGAGCGGGCCGAGGGACTGGAGAGCGGTCCTGATTTCGGAAAGAGGCATGATGGGGTCGAAGGTGACGGTCATGATGTGAAGAACAGAGAGCACTCGTGTGTGTGTGTTGAAGACAAAGGAAACCAATAAAGAAAATGACAGATGACTGTGGTTGTTGGAGGACGAGTTGAAGAGGGAGGAGTGGAAAAGAAACAAGGCGCGACAAGACAGCGGGTATGATAGGCGTTTCAGGCTAACCCCCGGGGAGTACGTGCTCACAACCGCATTCTCCTCTTGGCCTCTTGACCAACTAGGAATGCATTTCCCAAATGATTTAGTTCCCCAAGGATGAACGTTTGAAGTCGATCAGTATTCTGCGGCGGACAGACTGTGGATGGCAGGGCAGTACATCAATGCAGCACAGTGTCCTTGGCGCTGTGGCCGCACGCTGATCTAGGAGTATAACGTGGCGTCCACAAGGAGGACATGGGGCATTGCTGCCCAAGCGACACCGGGGGATACCACTGCATCTGCCCTGCAACTGCACCCTCTAATGAATAGCATGAAACGCAACCGACCCAAACAAACTTGCCGACACCAACGAGGATGAAGAACAAAGCAATGCTGGGCGGACGGTTGTGGCACTCCAGGGTATATCTCGCACTGCGGCAATAAACCTCTCCTCGACATTCGTACACTCACGAGTGGTGCTGCGTGTGATTGAGCTCACGAAAGCATTGTCGAACAAGCATAGTGTCACTCTCCAAAGCGCCGATTAGGCCAATGTATAGCTGAAGCAACCAATCTATGGGGGACAGAAATGCCGGGCACGATATGGCCAAGGTAAGCATGTCAAGGAAGGCTAAGCTTGAGAACTAAGACCAAGGAACGCCAGTGCCTGGTGATCAGACCGGTGATCCAGTGAGAGCCAGCACTGGGTTCGATACCCCCCTGGACGCTGTGGCATCGGCCGCGCATAGGTGAGGCCATGAAGCGATGGTCCGCAAGGACTGGAGAAGCAAACCGTTGGTGAGGCTGTTTCCAGAACGGGGTACGGACAGGGTGGGTTCAGATATGCCCCTCATTGCTGGGCATCCACAATCCCCAGTGTCGAAGGATACTGGCTTGGGAACCAGAAACTGGGCGAAACCATGCAGCACAGTTCAGAATCTCCGCCTCAGAATGTTTGATACGCAATTGGTGGCACCCCGGCTTCAGGATCCTCGGAGACTTAGAGCTCATTAATATCGCCATGGAACCATTGTCGACCTTTTACGTGTCCTGCGTCATGTTCCAGAATGAGTCGGAAGAGACTCCCAGAGCGACACTTGCCTGTCAGCCGACCTCTCATTGCGCTCAGGACGTATCAGCAGCATCATGAAAGCGATAGCAAGACCGAGGAGGGGCGGTACAGAGTCGCTGTCTATAGCTACGTACGTCACTACCAACCGACGCGTGCATGTGCTTGGTCCGTCATCGCGATACCGTGCCCATGGTTTTGCACCATTCGGTCTCCAGATGGCGACAAGGGCTGAATACAAAGTAATGCATATACAACGAATGTGGGTGGGAGCAATAAGGGTTGCCGGGGCAACCAACAACGGTAAGTCAACTAGCTAAGAGGAATGGTGTCGACAGGCAGTGTGGAACGGATGTCGGCTACTTTTATTTGGACGCAGTATGAGAGTCTGCGTGTATGGCGTGCGGTATTATGGCGAGAGCTTCGGAGTCCTTGCTTGGAATGCGTCCATGAGGGCCCCACAGGCGACATCGAGGGTGGGGTCGTTGGCGGCAAGCTCGTCGTGCTCAAACTTGAGGTCCAGTCCCCAGTCACGGTTGAGCCAGTGGAGAACCATGAGGTTGATAAAGTCGTTGTACTTTGGCCGCTCCCAGATGCCGTCGAGCCCGCTCTTGTGCTCGGGGGGCATGTCCGCGGACAATTGGGCGACTGCCATTGGGTTGAACATGCCCCTGACGACAAACACGAGGGAACTGATTGACTCGGGATTGTCGACGAGATTCTTCATGACCTTCTTCTTGCAGATCGTAGGCGAGCGACCAGGAGATCTGGGACTGCTTGCGGACTCGATGATAGCATCAGAGAGCGCGAGCATGCCGGTAGCCGCACCGGCTTCAGAAGGAGTGGGGGACCTGGGGCTGCTTGCGGTTTCGAGGATCGATTCCGAGAGCGAAAGCGTGTCGGACATGGTGCGTGGCGCTGCGGACGCGGCTGGGTACGAGGGCAGGACTGTCGCCAGAGTGAGGTGGAATGATAGCGCGGGGGAGGGGGGGGGGGGGGGAGATTGTGCAGCGGCCGCAGGCTGTCGTGGTCTTGGTCTTGAACAACAGGAGCGAGCGGCCGCCGCGTACCGAGCGGGTACAGGGCACGGTCACCGGGCGCGCACATTAGACGGCGCTCTGGCGCACGCCGGCAATCTTGTCCGCCGCCTGGCGGACATATGGCAGCGAGAGGAACGTGCCGATGACCGGCGTCTGGCGGAGGGCCTGCAGGACGACGGGGAAGAACGAGCTGTGGTGTTAGTGCGTGTGCTGGCGAGCTGGCGGGAGTGGAGGTGTGGTGTTGTGCTCGCAGTTGCGCGAGGGAGCCCAGCGTCTCGCAGAGCTCGCGCAGATATCCGAGAACGTACCCAAACAGGCCGACGAAACCGACAAACTCGACGCAGATTCCGATTTTGGGCCACTTGGCGAACACGAGGATGCTGGGCATTAGCTAAGAAACTTACAGACCAGCTATTCTGAGGAGTGGGGAGAAGGGAGCAGGGACCGGGCATCGCACGGTGGTCAACCTGTGTTGCTTGGTGCTATGGCGCGCAGAAACAGATCTTCGACCTGTTACGCTTGCGAGCTACAGTCCTCGCTGGGTCGTGGTCGGTGGTGAAGACTCTAGAAAGCGAGCCACCACGTCGCAACCTGGGCTGCGGACCACGCCTTGCCCCGTCTCTCCGTCTCCTTCGTTTGTCGTTGCTCGATACCCACATGCCGCCAAAGAAGCACACTGTTCCACGCCACTTCTCGCGCCTCGAGAAGAAGTAGAAGGTCCTTGTCGGGCCGATGATGAGCGGGAGACCGGAGAGGAAGAGGATCTGTTGCAGTGTTAGTAGATTTCCAGGGATGGGGACGAGTGGGACCCCGGGAGGTCTTTCGCGTGTAGGCGGCGAGTGGAGCTGTCTGGCTTGGGAGGTTGTCACACTAGCCCGATGATGGATAGGTGGTACAGCTACGTGTGGGTGTGCTGGCATGCCACGGCGCCTGGCACGGAGACGCGTCGTTCGCTTCCACTCGCCACCCAACTCGGGGACTCACGTTTCCGAGCGCGAGGAGCGGTCCGTCAAAGAGGAGCATGATGCCTGCGGCCAGTCAGTTCTGCTACACCGCTGCCGACACAGCAGAGAGACGCACCGAGGAGCTGGAAGAAGATGCCGAACGCCACAAGGGCGATTCCGATCTCTGGGTCGTTAGCTCTTGTCGGCGGCCCCACTCCTGATGCAACAGAATGATGCACGAGAGGAGGGAGGGGAGCTCACTTTGCCTATCGCTGAGCCACATCTGTGAGGTGTCAGTGGGTGCATGGGGGGTGAGTGTCAGCAGGTGCTCACAGTGAATGACGGGTGGGGACGAGGGGAAATGGATAAGGAGAAGGGAGATAAACAACTGTCAGTCTGTCTGCTTTCGGCAGAGGCGTTGTCGTGGCCCGTCAAGACATAGAACAACACGGCCAACACGGCCAGGACGCGTGGGGCTGGGGCGGGCAATGAGAAGTATTACGTAAAAGACTCCACGTGTAGTTGTGCGTGGCTTCTGCGTGGTATTTTGTGTTATTTGCTTGTAAAATAGGCGCCTGTAGAGTATCCTAGGGCTCTCAATGAATAGGCATGCCAATGGGCTTCTTTGACGTCATGGCCCTTGTTTCTGTGGCTCAGGTAAAAAGTCGCAACTTTTGAGGAAGCGGACAATTGAGATACATCACACCCCGCAGAGAGCCACAACAACAAAAGAGATAGAAAGCTCTCGAGAAGCAAGGCAGAATGAGACTCATACCCTGCCATAGTGGGACCATGTGTTCAGCGGGGTGGGGGGGGACCTCTGCCTCATCAGGTTCCATGAAACATCAACCTCACCAGACGAGGTGGGCTGTGGACTGAAGAGCTGCCACTTCCAATATCGACCACCGTCCTCCGGCTAGTCTGACCGCCCAGGGGAACACAAATGCCCTCTGTCTTCTGTTGTGGACATGGGCAAATAGGGAACCAGGGCCACATGTCCCGTCGTGCGCAGGGACCAGCACCATGGAACCCCGTGCCGCCGGCAGCGCCGATACCACACACAACCGCAGTATGGCAGCTGGTTTGTGGCATCCGTGTCCTCCCTCTTACCTCCATCCCTCGCCGAACCCTAATACCAACCACCCCCGATAACGCGGACCCTCACAGGACACTGCAGTTGAGTGACACTGCTTGATCCCCCCACACATGGACCTCTCGCGCCGGTCCTGTTGCGGCCAGCGCACAGTCGCCAGCGCAGCACCCCGTGCAGCACTCGCGCCCGTCGCCGCGGACGAGACGGAGTACCACGTAATCTAAGCAATGCAGGGACTCGGGGACGCCACACTAAACGCTAGCTGCAGCACAAACACGGACACGAGCACGACGAGAAGCACACGAAGAGGTCACCAGGTCACCAGTACCCTCACCGCAGCACTCCCCCATCACCGCACGACCCAACTGCAGAGGCCGCACCGCACCCCCGGCTTACCATCTCACGGCCCGATGACGTTTGGCCCTGCTATCAGCCCGCAAACAGCCCGCAAACAGCTCTCGCCAAGACTTGCGTTCCCCCGCAATTCTTTCCGGGGTAGTGCAGGACGGGCGGCGGCGGCTGGACCTCGGCTGGACGTCGCCCCGGCGATGCAGGGGGATGTAAATGTCCAGACCTCCGCTCCTGCGGTTCCCGTCAAGCGTCTAACGTCAGCAACATCTTGGCTTTGCATTTACATTCCTTCCTCTGTACCCCGGGCAGGCTGCTGGACTTGCCACGTCGAGCGAGCCCACTACAACTGCGAGGCTCTTATCAACCTGCTCAAAATCCCCCGACCTTATACTACATTCACTAGAACGAACCCACTAAGACGACCACCTCAGAACCCCTTTGCCCTTGTCCGCCTCCACCGTTAGATCTCAATGGTTGCCGACGACCCCTTCACCGAGCCCGTCCTTCCGCCGAGGAAGTCCGGCTCCGCCTCGCCGTCCATCCTCCGCGCGTCCTCCGAGGTTGATCTGGGCCAGCCAGGCAATACGCATGGAGCCCATGCCTCAGACTCGGGCGATCCGTCACCCCATCTCTCCTCCACCACGGGCTTTCCCTCCATGCCGCCCAGCGTCCACCGCAACCCGCGCCGCGTGCAGTGGACGGCGGATCATGTCGTCAACCTTGCTCCGCTAAATGATGTAGCAGACAGCCAGAACCAACCGGACGAWGWGYAYAWGCTAGACMACCGAAACATTCGCGACGTGAACGAGGCACTCGAGCGGTTCAAGAAGCGCCGCCATCAGCCCACCCACTCGTCCACGCTAAGCATGAGCTCGCTCGGCTCGGATACGAGCGTCGCAGGCCATCACCACCACCTCCACCACCACCTCGAGGACGAGGACTATGACTATCGCCTAGATAACGACCCCGTCGCGTCCGCCGAGGAAGACTACGACGGAAACGACCTTCACGAGAGAGAGGAGAGGCTGCTCAACGGTGCCGCCAACAGCCACGTGACGACATATGTACCCCTTGGCGAAACCGACGGTCTGCCCGCCAACCCAAACGACGAGACCACGCGGGACACCGCTGCCGACCTCGTCCGTGCGCACACTAGTAAATGGGGTGCTCTCCGGCGGCGCGTCAAGAGTGGCAGCGTGAAGCGCACCGCAGTCGGGGCGGGAGCCACAACGTCCGCTCCGGTCGGCGGTACTGAGGACGACAACGACCCCGAGACGCGCACGAGCGACGAGCCCCTCAGCCCCGCACCGCTGCGCATGAACCCGCCACTGAACCCGCCGCGAAGCAATCCGGGCATGCAGGCCATCCCCGGCGGCACCTCGGTTCTTGGCACGCTTCTAACGCTGTACCACCAGCAGCAGCTCGAGTCGACGGCGACCACCCCCGCGTCGTCGCGTCCGCCCTCGACCATGGGCTCGTTTGACGACCTGCTTGACCGGGCCGACTTTGACCACGGGCACAAGCCGCAGCAGTCATGGTCTGAGAAGCACCTGCCGTGGAAGCGGCGCCACGGGCCGGCGGGATCCAGTGCGGACTTTTCGCCACCGGGCCACGCACACCAGCGCACTGATTCTATGGCGAGCATCGCGGACAGGCCATACTCGGGGCACGAGGGTGGGCTGCTGGGCTCGTTTGCACGGGCGGTGGACAACTTTCGCGACGACAGGCCCAAGGCTGCCCGGTCTGGTGCTGGCGTGCTGGGCGCGCTGGTCCAAACTACAGGTGCGGTCGCTGCTGCTGCTGCGCCGACGGCGTCGACACTTATCCCATCGGCCAAGAAGCCCGGCTACCAGCTCCAAAAGTTCCAGCTCGGTGGAGGCGGAGAGAGCCCAAACACTTCCCGCCCGCCGAGCCGCCCGTCATCTCGCCCTGGGAGCGTGTACTCTTCGACTGCCACTCACGCTGAGCATCCGCCACCGTCGCCGTCACCTGTCGAGCACCCCCTCAAGGAAGACGGAGGGTTCTCTCCCTCCAAGAGCGTGGAAAACATCCTCATGATGAAGAAGGAGAAGCGGCCACACAGCATCAACCTCAGCCTCCCGTTCACCGACAAGCGCCGCCCACTAGTGATGACGCCCGAGAAGGAGGGGTTCACCGGTGGCGACTACTTTAGCAAGGGGCAGAGCGAGGACGAGAGGCGGCGCAAGGAGTGGGAGGCCGAGAAGCGGCGGCGCAAGCGCGCCAAGGAGGCGCGCAAGAAGCAGGAAGTGTTCATCATCCAGCACGTCGCTGCGATCCTGAACCGGCAGCAATTTATCATGAAGCTCGCTCGCGCGCTCATGATGTTCGGCAGTCCGTCTCACCGCCTCGAAACGCAGATCCAGGCCACTGCCAAGGTGCTTGAGATTAACGCCCAAGTGGTGTATCTTCCCGGCACAATGTTGATCTCGTTCGGCGACGACGCGACGCACACTTCCGAGACCAAGTTCTTGAAGCAGGCGACGGGCCTCGACCTGGGCAAGCTTATGGCTGTTCACAACATCTACTGGGACGTGGTACACGACAAGGTGTCGGTCGACGACGCGAGCACTGATCTCGACCGCCTCATGACGTCCAAGCCGCACTACACCACCTGGCAGACCATCCTCATCGGCGCCCTGTGCTCGAGCTTTATCGTTGTTCCGTCATTCTACGGCTCGTTCCTTGACGCACTCATGTGTGCACCGCTCGGCATGCTCCTCGTCTCTGTCCAGCTGCTTGCGGCCAAGAACGACATGTTCTCCAACGTCTTTGAGATCACCATCGCGACACTCATCTCGTTCATCGCAGCGGTCCTCGGCTCGACGCACTACTTTTGCTACACGGCGCTCGTATCCGGCGGCGTCGTCCTCATTCTCCCCGGTTACATTGTCCTGACCGGTGCGCTCGAGATTGCGTCACGCAACATCACAGCCGGCGCGGTGCGTATCGCATATTCAGTCATGTACTCGCTATTCCTCGGGTTTGGTATCTCCATCGGCGCCGAGATCTACATCAAGATCCGCAACGAAGATGTGCAGAATGCCGACGACTACACCTGCGCCAACACACACTATCCCGGAGCGCCATGGTATATGCGCACGCCGAGCGGGTACTGGTACTACCTGTGTGTGCCCGGGTACTCGATGGTGCTGAGTCTCCGCAACCAGCAGCCGCTCATCAGCAAGGAGCTGCCTGTCATGGTCGCCATCGCGTGCGCCGGCTGGGTCACCAACCACTTTTCTGCCCTCGCGTTCCCCAACCGCTCCGACATCATCTCGGCCCTCGGCTCATTCTGCGTCGGCATCCTCGGAAACCTGTACGGCCGCTTCTTCTCCAACGGCGCGAGCTTCCCCGTCATGGTCACCGGCATCCTCTTCCAGCTCCCCTCGGGTCTGTCCGCAGGCGGCCTGTTTACGTGAGTAGCTGAACCGCTTGAAGTGGAGCTAACTTGTTCAGGTTTGCCTCTGACACGGACCAAGGATCTGCGGCTCAGTACTCGCAGGGCTTTGGTGTCGCCCAGCAGCTCGTCTCCGTGGCCATCGGCCTCACGTGAGTAGTAGAATCAGTCAAACCGCTTACGCCTTCAGTGTCGGTCTGTTCGTCTCTGCGGCAGTCATGTACCCCCTGGGCGGTTCGCGCCGCCGTGGCGCAGGCATCTTCTCGTTCTAATCGGAGATGGGAGTGGAGTGGGCTGATGGGGGAGTGTGACAATGAGCTGCTTTCAGAGTGGACAGTTCCAACATGTAGACCATTGGGGCCGGCGGTTGGGAGTGGTGAGAAGCGACCACGCGGGGATGACGTACGCTGTCGACCTCTCGGCAGTCGGGAAGCCTGGAAAGGAGAGGATAAGCCCGGTTCGGAACCCTTTGTTACAACCGCTGGTTGGAGCAGTTGGCCGGAATGGACGATGGTCGCGTTGAACGGTGTCCGGCGTGACCCGGTCAACTAGGAGGATAGAAGACATAGAAGACTATTGTACAGATACAGCGTTGCGGCGTCTTCCCAAGCATGCTGCATGGCAGGCCCATGCAGTAGCGCTGTAGAGAGAGAGCGAGAGAGAGATGCAATACTCGGATGAATGACAGCCAGGTCCGCAGGATGCCTTCCCGAAGCAGGGCAGCCAGCCAGCCAGCCGACAGCCAGGCAGCCAGCCGACAGCCAGGTGGCGGATGGCCACGCACACACCTCCACTTTGCTGTTGACCCCATCCGCGACCTGGACCTGACCCACCACCACCAACCTCGGAGGCTTGGCCGCAACATCACCAACACACTGTCACCGTCTCTCTCTCTCCCTCTCTCTCTGTTCTTTACTGCTTCTCCCTCCACTCCCACAGGTACATTCACTCTCTCCCTTAGGAGCACCAGCAGTTACTTCCCCCCCGTCGTCCTCCACTCCAGACGCCCACAGCAGAACAGCGAGAGCACGGTCCGGACACCCAATCCGCCCTTCACCCAACCGTCTCGCCGCACGGCGGCCATGAGCTAGCATAGACATGGCCGCAACCACATTCTTTGCACGGCTGCTGCAGGCGCCCAAACCGGCAGCGGTCGTGCGCGCACCGGACAACCTCGCAGACTTTGATGCGGCGTGGCTTTCAGTCAAGGTGAGTTGGGCCAAGATCGTGTGCGGGCGCGCGTGCGCGTCCCGCACCGCACCGCGCTGCGCCGACATAGTGCGAGGTGCCGTGTCATACAGGGCATTTACTGCGCGATGGAGATGCTGCCGCTGCAATATCACGATGGAGCAGGACAGCAGTCACCCCGAGCATCGCCCTCCTGCCGTTTCTGGCCTCCGTGGGCCGCATATGAAACGCCGGTGACCACTACGGCAAGCCCAGAGAACGAGAACACACGTACATGGCCGACAGTGCCCGCTCCTACCCCCCTGCTAGCCGTGCGCGTGCTGACAGGCAGGAAACACTCGAGCATCCCAATGAGCGCCAGCTCGTGAGGTACGTTGTTGTTTGGGGGCTGGACAGGCCTGTTGGTCGAACTGAGCCGCCAGCAGGATCTGCATTCTGCCGCTTCCCGCGCCCGCTGACCAACAGAGGAATTACGGCCACAGACGTACCCCGTCATCTCAAGCATATCGTCGATGCGCTCGTGTACGAGGGAAACAGGACAGATGAGGAGTGGGTATCGTGTTCAGTCGGGCCCAGGCGTGGGAGCCGAGAGGCCGCGATGTGTGATGGGGAACGAGGGGAATAACCTTGGGAGGGAGCTGGTCCCAACGGGAGACCTAGAGCGACGCCGAGCGACAAGCGCTGACCCTCAGCACAACCGGCGCATGTCTCGAGTACTTTCTCCGACATGACATGCTCGCGCAGATGGAGCGATTGTGCGAACGCGACCGGCCACGAGGCGTGAAGGGTGAGTTGCAAACGGCAGTGCTTCCAGTTCTACACGGACAGTGCTGACACTTCAGCCGAGGTGCTGCGCGCGGTAAACAACCTCGTCGTTTTACTATCGGAGCGCTTCCTCGTCCACAACGCGGTACACCGCCCGCTGCGGCGACTCTTACGTTCGTGCGTCGGTGACGCACCGCTGGAAAAGGTGGACGGCGAGCAGAGAGTATTCGGAGCAGGAGCCGCCGATGACAGCACTTCAAGATACGACAGTGCGCTTGAAGAGGACCTCGTCGATCTCATGTGTATCCTCTGTTCGAGAATGCGTGCATAGTGAGTCACCATTCCGCCTCAGCTGTCACCACTGTTCCACCTGGGGTTCTATCTTGATCTCAACTGGACATTGCTGACATCCAGCCCCCCGTTGCTGCTCATCTTCTTCCACGACCGCGGATGGCTCGTCGCGCACAACTCGTCCGGTGCGCCAGACCCGTCGCGGTTTGCGCCCCCACGTGCCATGTCCCCGCCCCCACTCCTCTCGCGTGCCCTCTCGCCAAGCCTCGGTCCTGCGCGCGCTCTCTCACCCACACCGTCAATGCAGACTGGCCGGACTGCAATTTCGGGCATCAGCGTGCACTCTGGTTCCGACCCAGCGACGACGACCCACTTTGAGTTCCTCCTTTTCTCCTATCTCCTCCGCTTTGTCCACCGCGAGGGACGAACAGGCGACTTTGCCCGAGCTGGCCTGTTGTTCCTGTTCGACATTGCGTTCTTGACGGGCGAGGAGGGCGACGGCTTGGTCATGACGCCATCAGCGGACGGCACTGATCCGCTGCAAGACGCCCGTGATGCGCTGGCAGAGTACATCCTCGATGGAGACTTTGCCGATGTTATGGCGGCGGGGCTTGGCGCGGCGTTCTCGGTGCTGCCGTCAAAGATCCGCGTCCCGAATCTTGCAGAGCAGGCGCGCGAGGACCCCACCTTCAACGCGGCGGGTGGCATGCACATCGGTGCCGCGGAGAAGGTGGACGAGAATGACGAGCTGATGGAGTTGCCGTCCTCGACCGACCAGGAGGTGCGCGCACAGCTCGACCTCCTGCTCAAGCTGTTCGGCTTCCTCCAGGACATTTTATACCGCTGCCGGTCCCCCGTGCTGCACGCGGACCCGTCGGCACGGACAGTGTCAACCACGCAGGTCCTCGGCCCGGCCGTCGCGGACGCCGCCCTCGACGCGATACAAACCGCGTTCGTCGACAACGTCCTCTACCCGTCCATCTTGGAGTGCTCCAGCACGGACGGATCGGCGGTCGCCGTTCTCACGTACCTCGACGTCCTGCTGTCCAACCTCGAGAACGGTCCCGTGCTACACCGCATTCTCGACGTCCTCTCCGACAAGGACGGTGCTGTGCCTGCCTTTTCGTCGCAGAAGAAGGGGGGCAGGAAACAGCGCAAAACCGGTGCGATGGGCTTTGTCCTTCAGCCCCTAACCCCGCAACATCCCGAGTACTACCACAAGGAGGGCCGCTTCACGCTTCGCGACCTCCTCCTCGATAACCTCCGGTCCGGCGCCCCTCCTGCCGCTTCCGCCGGTCTTCATCTCCTCACAACATTACTGACCGACCACTGTCGGCATATTACCCCGTCCCTCCTTACTGTCATTCGCGACTCGACGGCGACCGCGCTCGCCCACAGGTCTCTTCCTCCGGCTAGTGCCGAGACGTGGCAGAGCTACCTCCCCGCCCCTTCCAACTCTACAGACGTTCACGTCCAGGAGCCTGAACTCTACGGCGCACTTGTCCCGCGCCTCGACGATGCTGTTACCGGCAGCGTGGACACAGCCTCGGGCTTTGCGTCATATCTCACAGACGCGCACGCGTTCCTCGAAGCCGAGGGCTGCTGGATGTGTTCGCGTGTGCCGTTGCAGTTTGTCAGCGACGATGGTAAGCCGGCCTTACTCCGCGTTGGTGAGTACGACACCGAGCCGCTCCAGCACGCCCTGTCCCCTTCGGACCCGATCATGCGTGAGCTCATCGCGGGAGTGACGCGCTGGTTCACCTCTACCCCCGACTCTAACGTCGCTCTCACTGGCGCCATCTCTGCCCTCGCGCGCTGCCCGCACCGCTCGCTCGCCGGCTGGCTGTTGTACGACCCGCCAGAGGACGACGGCTGGGCCGAGCCCAAGCCCAATAACGGCTACGACTCTGACTCGTCCTTTGATGCTTCGCGCCCGGGTTCGCGGCGTGCAGATGACTCGGCTGCCCCACCGCAGCGTGCACTGCCTGCACTCTACCAGATCCTCCGTGAGCTCGTTCGGCATGTGGGCCGCTTCCGCGCCGCTGTCGAGGGCTTTGACCGCCTATTGGCCGAACGCCGGCAGGGTCTGTTGTTCGCAGACCATCTTGAGGAAGCCATGTCCGCAATGCTCGAGGCGGACCTGAGCCTGCACTCACCGCTTGTGGCCCCCACACCGCGCAAGGTCAGCCTCGCGAACAGTATCAAGAACCTCTGGAGTCCGCGCCGCCGCACCACTTCCACTGCCGGCACGACGCCGCCCCCAGTCCCCGCTTCGCCCCTCGTGGTACCGGCCTCCCCGAGCACGCCGACCCACCCTAGCTCGCCGCGCTCAGCCGCCACCCCTGTTACGCCGCGTTCCTCCCTCCCTCCGCGCACATCATCGCGTTCCGACCGTATCGATCCCCTCCCTATCCCCGTGCCGGGCCGCGGTAGCCCCGGCCTCGGCGCTCCCGCTGGCCGCACGGAAGGTACCTCGCCGCCATTCAAGAGCCACTACGTGCAGGCTGCCGACGCTGGCAGTCTGGAAGTCGAGCCCTCGCTCAACGTCCAAGCAGGCAGGTGGAGCCAGGGCGCCGGCTTCAGCGCCGGAGAGAGCAGAAATGGCGGCGGCAGCAATATGAGCGACATGATGGGCGGCGGCGATAATAATGGCAGCGGTAACAGTAACGGTAATGACTATGACGACAATAAGAACGACGACGACGACGATGACGACGACGACGAGCCAGACCACCCGCCCGTCCAGGTACCCACGCGCACGTCGCTGTCTGCCGTGCTGGACAACTGCATCGTGCTCGAGGAGCTCATCAAGGAGCTCGTGGCGCTCATCACGGCGCGTCGCGCGCTCGGCATCGACCAGGTGGGATTCATCTCATTCTAGGTCCTGGGCCGCGGGCAGGCGCTGGCGGGCGCGACGAGTCGAGTGGTATAACAGAAGGCAGGCAGAATAAACATTTGCAAACTGAGCACATGCTTGTTTTTGTCTTGTAGATCACGACCCTCCCATGCAGACTATGCATAGACGCTCGTTTTCAAATACCAGCACTACTCTACTGTAAAAGATGAGCGATCATGTGCGCGACATTGCTTGTCTGTGTCTGTGAAAGCAACCAAATGGGACAGCCAAGCATTGTGTGAGTGACATTGTGACTGACACACTGAATGACAGGGCCGGCCCCGCGTTGATCGGCTCTGTTCAGCACTGTGCTGGTATTGTTAAGCTCGCTCTGTGATCATTGTCATCTCCTTACTGCTCCTCTCCTTGCTGCTACTCTAAGGTGTTTCTCCAATCCTTGGCATGGACAAATATGAAAATAGTACAGTCGACAGATATGCCCAAAGATTTCCTGCTTGCCCCGTCCGCCCGAGTCGGACCAGAGCTGTGTGTGGTGTTTGTTGTATATGTGTGAATGAAGAGAGATAGAAAAAGGGACAAGGTAGAAGCAAAAGGGTAGGGGAATACCCAAACATGCGACCGACATGCACGTGAACGTGGGCGGAGGGGAATCAATGTTGCTGTTGTTGATGATGTGTGGGAGATGCGGTTGTGTGTGTTGGGTATACAGTGTTGTGGGTAAAGTGATGGACACCACATGGGACATACTTCGGCTTGAGAGGCTTAGAGTTCAATCACCTCGCCAGCGCAACCCTTGCAGCAGTGGCGAAAGTCAATCTCACAGCCGGGCGCGATCGTGCCGATGCGCGCGTTGAACGCGTCGCGCTCGAGGTGCAGCAGCGTCTTCTTGGGCGAGACACTCGACGGGGTGATGGAGATGCGGGGGATGGGCTGCTGCGGGGTCTGGAGAGCCGGCACCGTAGCAGAACGCGGGATGGTGAGGTAGCCAGAGAGGAACGAGAGACCAAAGCTGCTGGTGCTGGACGAGGTGGGCAGTGTGGTCATGCGCTCGGGGCTCGCATCGGGGGCCTTGAACGCAGCATGCGAAGGCTTGCGGACAGGGTCAGAAACGACGCGGCTGCCAGAGGAAAGGGTGGCGTTGAAGGCCACACGCGACGGAGAAACAGGCGTGATGAGGGACCGGTTCGTGTCGTCGACGACGATGGGGGGCAGGTCATGGTGGGCTTCGTGATGCGTCTGAGCGCCCCACGCAAGCCCAAGCACGTCGCCATCGGCTTCGTGGGCGCGCACAGGGCGGGCACGCGAGAGGCCAAAGAACGAGTCACGCTTGTTTTGCTTGTTGCCATTATCCACGGGGCCCTGAGGGAAGCCCCAGCCACGCATGCGGTGCGCGTTCGGGTCCTCGCTCGGCGACTCGCGGGGATGCGCCTCGTCGGCGTCTGCATACGGGGACGCGTCGGCGGCGTCCTCGTACTGGTCTTCGTACTGCGCCATGATGTCAAACGTGGGGATCATGGGCCGCGGGCGCGACTTTGGGGTCGTCGGTAAAGAGTTGGGGGAGATCTGAGGCGTCTTGGCAGCGTCGATCGCGACCTGGAGATCGGCAGCGCGAGACAACGCTTCGGCCTTGTCCTTCCGCTCGCGTTCTAGTGAAGAGGCCAGGCTAAAAATCTGATCGCGCATCTCCGAAATGAGACGAGACTGGGCAATCTCACGCTCCTCGTTGGGCGAAGGAGCGTGCGAAGCAGACTGCTGGAGAATGCGGTCACCAAGCTTGCGGATACGCTCGCGGAGACGTGATGTCTCGCGGCGCTCAGCCTCAAGCTGGTCCTCGAGGCCGCGACACCGCTTGCGCCAGAGGTCTACGTCCTCGCGCAGAGCATCGCGTTCCATCTCGGCGTCGATGCGGTCACGGCTGTCGCGACGATGGTTCCAAGAATCCAGGCTGTCCCGGGACGACTCAAAACTGGGGCGACCATTCGAAACGCCATCGTCGCGAAAACTCGTCCGTCCTCCGTCCTCCTCTTCCTCGTCCACCTCCCCGAGCACCGACTGGGTCATACCAAGGATCATGCTGCGCGGGCGCGGGCACTGGCTCCGGTTCTGGCGGGGGAGGTTGTGGCTGTTAAAGTCGCTAAGGGGCGAGTTGCTGTACGACTGCGGGGAGCTGACATCGGTGGGGAGGGGTGTGGGTGATCCAAGACCGCGAACACTAAAGTCGCGCGACGAGCTGCTTCCTGCCTCATCCTTCTTGTACGAGATTGAGCTGCCGCGCGAGGAGGGAGGGCGACGCGCCTTGCTCAACGAACCGTTCAAGCTGTTGGAGCGGCCAATGCGGTTCACAGGAGAAGGAGTGGTGTTTGCAAGGAACACGCTCGCCTCGTCGAGGCCGAGAGGCCGAGGACGGTTGCGATTGTTCGACGAGAAGCTCTTGGTGGGAGTCTCGCGGCTCTGCGCTGCGGTACGAGCAAAGCTCTCCCTGACCTCTGGATTGGATCCACGGCGAGTGGAGCTCGACGAGACGAGGTGGAGCTCGCGCAGACGCGAAGGCGTGGGGCCAGCCGATGACTCGTCCGTCGGCGATGTGACGTCGCCGACGGAGGAAGCAGTCGATCCGGCGTGCATCTCGGTATCCGCGGCGGCACCTTCCTCGTCCGATTCGGTCTCGTCCTCCTCGGCAAGAACGCCAAGGCTGCTGTTAAGGAGCACAGACGTTGTCTTGCTAGGGACGGAAGGGAGTTCGAACGCAGCCTCCTCCTTGTTGGGGTCGAATCGGCTGGGGAAGCTCCAGCGGTCGCTGTCCTCGAAGGTCGACCACGGAAGAGGCGATGTCAAGGAACCGTTGAACGAGCCGCCGTTCCACGAACCAGATGAAGTGCCAGCAAACGATGACGGCCGGCTGGACGAGGCGGTCGAGTGCAGTGTTGTGCTCGAGGGAGGGCGCGAGGATGTCACTGACAGATCGTCGTCATCATCAAACGAGGGAAGGGTGATAGAGTGACGGTGCTCCTCGGTGACGCGGTGGCCGAGTTGGGGACCGCCTGTGAGCTTGTCGAGAGCGCGACGGCGCGACTCCTCCTTCTCCTTGTCACTGGGTTCAAATTTGAGCCGGCTTCCGCTGCCCAATGGAGGGGTGACGCGCGAAGAACGCGATGTTGCTTCTCCGAAGGGTGAGGAAGGTGCGGAAGTGAAGACTGGTGACTGGACCTGAGGAACACCCAGCGAAGCGGGGCGACCGCCGAGCTTGAGGTTGGGGAGTGAGATTGACTCTGAGCGGTTGTGGGAGTGGCGCTTCCGTGTCGGCGAGGATGGGCGCGAGGTGGGCCGGGGCGCTGAAAGACTGTCGCGCAAGGACGCGGACATGTCAAGAGGGAATGGGGGAGGACGAGACAGGAGAGGATTCGAGCGGGAGGACGAGGCCTGTGCGACGGACGACAGGGGAATCGAGGGCAGAAGCGGAGGGCGACGAAACTGCTTGGGAGGAGACTGCGATTTCGCGCCAAAGCTAAACGCACTCAACCGTCCCCTAGCCAGCTCCTCTGCAGCATCTTCCTGGTTGACACTCGCAGAGTGCTGCACAGGAGTTGCCGGGGTTGTGATAATCTCACGGGCCGGGGGAACCGTAATCTTGTCGTCGGTAAAGTCAGAGGTCGGGGTGACCTCTGACGGATCCAGCTGGGGCAGGTCAAACACGCCCACCACTGATGGACGCGAATGGGCCGCAATGCTCGAAGTGTGCGCGTGCGCCGGTGGAGGAAACGAAAAGGAAGCCATCGACGAGTCCCTGCGGTGGTGCGATCGGCTTGCCTTGCGGTTGTGCCGTTGTGTCTTTGTCGGCGGAGCGTCGAGTTTGACGGTCTCGTCGTCGTAGCTCTCCTCTTGCTTTTGCGCCGAGGGTAGCCTGCGGGGCATTGTGAACGTCGCCATCGTGTTCTCCGCTGCGCTTGTGTTGAGGGGCGGAGGGTTGGATGCACGGGCGGTATTTGAGGCAGATAATGTTGGGGTGGGGTGGACGACACTCGAACGGGAGGCGCGAAACTGTCGAAGCTGACAAGTGAGCATGCTGAGTCTACCTCCTGCTCACCTTTTTCTTTGCGCTAGTGACCTGTGCTCTGCGGGTGTCGGTGTCAGCAGCCGAGGACATTGTTAGGAGTCGTTGGGCATTCGTCAAGTGAGGGACGGTGGGCGGGTGAGTGTGTTTGGTTTGTTGCTTGGGGATGAGTTTTGTGGGTGTTGTTTAATGAGAGGGAGCGATGGGCGGGCGTGTGAGGGGGAAAGGAGTGACGATGGTCGGATCAAGAGAGGGGGGGAGGGCARTGTCAGCTCTCAATCGATCATGAGGTTTCGCCTCCAGACGAGCAGCGTGCGTGCGTGCAGCGCTGCTAGCTGGGCGTCCATACGACGCGTAAACTCACCCTCTTCCTTGGGTGTGGTGGACATTGCTGATGCTAGGGGTGTTGGTGAGTGGTGGGTAGAGAGTGGATGAGGGAGGAGGATTAGAGTGGAAGCTTGAGAGCTGGCCTGGTGTTGGTGTGGTGTGGTGTGGGTGGGTGTTACGGAAGAATCGGCTGGGGTAGCTGGACTGGTGCTGGTGCGTAGTCAGGGACTGGCGGGTTGGCACCGGCGTGTCGCTCCTGCGCTGCGGGGCGGGGTGGAGTGAGAACCGGTTTGGCGTGCGTGTAAAGACAATGACGGCAAAGCACCGAGGGGGTGTTGGGTAGCGACAGAAGAGGACGAGGTGGCGAAGACAAGAAAAGGTGCGAAAGATGTTTATGACGAGCGAGCAGCCGATGCAGACAAGCGGTGCAGCAGCTTCTACCTCATGATGGGCACCTGCGTCAACCACCCGGCTCATTTCCTGCTGCCGACCATAACTGTCATCCTCCCCCTTGTCTTGGTACCATGCATGCAGCAGCGTCCACCCATTCCATGTATATCCTGCGAAGCCTCCCATGCATGCATCCGGGGGGCCAGTGTCCAAGCGAGAGGGGAGCCGGGAAGGAACAGCGAGAGGGGTGGTCTCAGCGGGAGAAGAATCGTGTCACCATGGCGCACGCTTTGTTTGTCTAGTGCTCCTCCACGTCCCACTGGAGGGCGGGCCCATCGAACCATCCTCGGCCTCGGCACCATCCATCCATCCCATCCATCCATCCAACGTCTGCAGCCTTGGCACCACATGTCCCCCTTCGACATCGATCCACTCCGAGCTCCGATAGATGAATGCAGATCCGAAACGACCCGCGCGAGCATTCATCCAGTGCACAGACTGAACATCTCCTCCGTTCCATCCATTCCCATTCCATCCATCATCCATCTGCGGTCCTCCTTCGAGCAGTTTCTCGCCACTTGTGTTCTTCTTCTAGTCCCCCCGTGCCACTCATGTTCACACCCTGCTCCAATTGACCACATCATCGCCGCGGTCATCGCCGCGGCTACGGCCGTCAGTAAAGGACGCCGACGCTCGCTGCCAATTCCTAGCACACGACGAACATCATTGGCGACGGGATACGTCATTCCCACGTGGCCTATTGACCGGCCAGCAAGCGGCATCGGCGGCACCTCCGTGCCGATGCCGAGCCCACGGCCGCCGTGCCCCGTGGCGCCGCCCACGGCCCGCACAGCATTTGCCTGACCTGCAGAGCTGGAGAAACTGTCGATGGTGTGTCTTGACAGGCACGGAGAATCAGTTCAAGTCCGAGTTGCTGGGATCTGGAGTTCCACAGCATGCAGGCAGTGGCAGAGCCTTGCGGTCCCAGATGAAGGCCAACTGATGGAGGAGGGATGGGATCGCCGCATGATCGTCGCCGTCCTTGACAGGCTGGCTGGTGGAGAGTGGCGCTCAACACCTCCATTGCAGCGAACGCTGGAGGAATCAGACTCTGGGAGGTTGTCGCCCAAGGATTGAGGTGGCGTTGCCTGCCCACGGACTGGGACTGCCCAATTGGTGGCTGCAACTGTGGTTTACGTCCTCCTGACGAGTGCCGCGTTCAGACCCCGCTTGGAAAGGCTGAATCCTTTCAAGCCTGGTCTCGCGTCATCTCACGTGGACGCGTGCTTCTGTGGCCCTGTTGGCGTTTTGTCAGACGTCTTGGGTCGCCAGTCGGGCTCATCGGGGGGACGAATAGGCGACTGGTATGGAGTCGGACACTGAGAGATGGAAGCTTGGAGACTTCGATGTCCGATACATCGTCAGAAGTGTGGCGAGTGGCGGACGTATTTCCAGTCCAGATGCACAAGTCAAGGTATCTGTCGCACACAGGTTGGGGAGGAGTGCATGGATCCAGCGCCTGTGCGCTCCCAGGCCTCCTGTCCTCGCGTGTTCTCTGTGGTGAGTTGGGACACCGAGAGTTCACGTCTTGAAACCTCGGTTGACCAGCCCAGCCCAGGACCAGCTGCCAGCACCAGGTGCCCAGATGCCAACCTCCGCTCACCGTCGAATGCTTGGGTGGCCACGACCCATTGGGTGGCCACGACGCATGCTGGCACTAGACGTACGAGACGAGGGGTTGCTAGGCAATATGTCGCAGCCCGTGTAGAAACTGGACTAGGTGGGATGATGCGGGACTTGTCTACTTGATGGCTGTTTCACGCTTCGTATCGAAAGCTGCCGAGAACTGATCTAGAGAAAATGAGACGGCCACGAGGGGTAGAGACGACAGCACGCGCAGTACGAGTAGCGATGGAGGTTCGAGAGCAAGAGGACCAGCAGCTTACAAATCTCATTAACAAGCATAAAAAGCAAAGCCCGGCAGCGACCAGCGCATTCCAGGTGGCGACAGATCCGGTTCCTGCAGCAACGGTTGCCAGCAAGGTGGACCCGCAAACAAGCATGTCGCACATGCCGTCGGGACCTCGCATCTCAAATCCGAATATCTGATGACATCTGCACAGTGGATGATGAGGTAGCAAACGCCGGAACTCAGGACACGGGTGCTGGGCGGTCGCCGGACAGTGCTGCAACAGGACTAACTTTTGCGTAGTACGGCGAATGAAAAAGTTGATTATCCTAGACTTATCACCAGTCAAGTTCCACTTTGCGTGCATATTACGCACTTGGCTGCAAGCCAACAGAGCAAACCCCGGAGGCGTTTAGGTTCACTGACCGCAGTGCATGCCGCCCGCCCCTCTCTCGGCTTACCGAGCCCGCGGGCAGCGGGGCCACCGTGCGAAGGCGGGCACCGCGGACGTGGGCTACGTGAGGAATACATAAGAGAACGGCGAGCAGGGCTTGGCAAACAACACACCCCACCCCCCGACCAACCGTCGTTCACTACTACTCCCAACCTACTGCACTTACAGCTTCACTCCTTCGATCATGCCGTTTACACCGGTGCAGACGTTCCTCGGCGGACTGCTGCTCCACCTCTCCACATCTTCCTTGTTGACAGAAACCGGCCGCGTTTTTGGCGTGTCCTCCCTCATTGACGGCGCTGTTTGGGGCGACAATGCCCGCTGGCGTTGGGCCGTCCTCGCCGGTATGGTCTCCGGACCTGCCCTTATTGCCGCCACGGGCCTCACTGGCACGATCCCGGACACTGGCGCTGCCGCCTGGGCCGCTCAGCCCCTTGCCCGCCTGGCACTTGCTGGCGCCCTTGTGGGGTTCGGATCAAAGGTAAGTCGCCACTCGAGTCCGGTGCCTGCAGTCCACCGCTGTAAATATGTCTCCGAGATATGCGGACAACCACACAGGTTGCAATGCATGCAGGACGCGGAACTCGCCCAAAGTACCACCAGCTAACATGCAGCTTGGATCCGGATGCACCTCCGGCCACATGCTCTGCGGTGTGAGCCGCTTCTCGCCCCGCTCGCTCATCGCCACTTGCACCTTCTTCATTGCTGCCGTCCTCACGGCTCGCTTCTCGCCCGCCCCTATCGGTGAGGCGGGCCCGTCCTACGTCGCCACCTACCCCTCCAAGGCCCAGCTCGGTCTCCTCGGCGGTGCGGTGGTCGTTGCTCTCCTGGTCAAGAATGTAATCTCCGCTCTCGTCCCCAAGGTCATGGCCAAGTGTCGCCCCTCGCCCGACTGCCCCGAGAACGCTCCCCCCACCTGCGAGGCTGAGAGTGTCGTCAGCACCATCCCCTACTTCACCTCGGGCCTGACCTTTGGCGTCGGTCTCGCGATGGCCGGCATGGTCAACCCCGTCAAGGTCCTCGGCTTCCTTCGCCTCCCCCCTCCCCTCGACACCTTTGACCCCTCCCTCGCCCTTGTCATGCTCGGCGGTGTCCTCCCCAACGCTATCCACTGGTACAAGCTCCGCTCGACCAACAAGCTCAAGCCCGAGCTCGCCTGGGAGAAGTGGCAGGTCCCCAGCCGTCGCGACATTGACTGGCGCCTCATCGCCGGTGCCCTCACCTTTGGTGTCGGATGGGGTCTCGCCGGAGTCTGCCCCGGCCCCGCCATCGAGACCTTTGGCACACTCGCCACCGCCGCCTACCAGGGCGCCGACGTCTCCGTCGCCGCCAAGGGCTGGGTCGTCTTCTTTGCCAACCTCCTCGGCGGTATGCTCGCCGCCCGCGGCCTCGACCAGGTCCTTGCGTAAATACCCCCCTTCTCTTCCCTCTGCATCATAGATTTCGCTTGTATGTATATGCATCATGATACCATTTGTTTCGTTGAGAGTGGGCAGCAACTGCCTGGAAGCATGGGATGCTGTGAGGCGCCCATGGCAGGTGTGGCCATGCTTCAACTCATCCGCTTTCTGGTGCGGCCGGTCTGACAGGTTCTTTCCACTTCCCGATACCCCGACTTCCTAGTTACCGGATGAGAATCACTTGCCACCCCCTTCGGAGCTAGGAAGGTAAAAGGTATATGACTGACAGCTCCACCTGGGCAGCATTAGGACAGTGACCGAGAGGTGGAGGTCGGCAGGTATTCCCGCGCTCACGACGTCATCGGCCGAGCCATTGCAACAACTGCACTGGCAATGTCACCTCGTTAATATCGGTAACATGTTGCTGCTCTTCACTATCAAAACTCTCCGTCGAGGCACCGAGGTCGCCATTATACAATACACTTCACGCGACAATGAGACTCCCGCTCGAGCTCGCGGCATCGCTGTGGAAGCTCGCAGTGAGCATCGCGCCGGGCGGCCCAGAGTCGCCCGTGGCTTCATCGTCGACTCTTCTCTCGGACGCCACGCGCACGTTCATCGACGAGTCCCGCACACGATGGGGCGTACAGGGCGCAAGTATCGCGGTCGTGACCTCGCCAGAGTACAAGCACTCGGACGGCCAGTGGGGAGAGGAAGTGCTCACACTCGGCATCGCGGACGGTGTGGGCACCCCGGTGGACGAGGAGGTGAGCTTGTTGCGGTTCTGAGTGAGCTGACCGCAGTCGCTCTTCACTATCGCGTCCAACTCGAAGCTGTTCACAGTCATGGCGGTTGGGCTGCTCATTGAGAACGGCACGGTGCTGCGGGGCGGAGGAAAGCTGGATTGGGATACAAAGATCAAGGACATTCTGCCGCCGGATGTCTGGGGTCTCCAGGACGCGTACGCGAGCGAGCACGTCGACATTACTGATCTTGCCTGTGAGTCGTCGTCCCTCGTAGCCTTCCAGAGCGGGGACAGAATCCTAACGGCAGCTATGCGCTCCGGTATGCCGAGCCACGACCTCGCGCATCTGTGAGTAGGATGGGAGGTAACCCGCTCACACGCAGGAATGTCCCCGAGATCGACATGGTCAAAAAGCTCCGGCACCTGCGCCCGACGTCTGAAATCAGGCAGGTCTGGCAGTACAACAACATGCACTACTTTGCGCTGTCGCACATTGTGACTGCGCTCTCGGGGCTCTCGCTGCCCGACTATGTCCAGGCACACATGCTGGGCCCGCTCAACATGACGCGCACGACGTACAATGCCGACACTGCGCGCAAGTGGGGCGGCATGACGGACGGGTTCACGCATGTCGGAACGAACGGGACAAGGTGCGCCGAGGAGAGCGACGGCGTGCGTCGCATGAGCCCCGCGTGCCGCGGGACGGCCAAGCCGATCGGATGGTGGACCGCGGGCGACCAGCTCGCGAGCGCTGGTGCTGGCGGCATCATCACGTGCGTCCGCGATGCGGTGAGTGCAGCCGACGCAGTAGGGCCAGCCTGCAGCTGACGTGCAGACCAAGTGGCTCCGCGAGCTCCTCGCGCCCACGGTGCTTCCCGCCAAGCTGTTCAAAAAGTTTGCGAGCCCGATCATGTTCCTCGGCTTGCCGGCCGCGTCGCCGCATCTCTCGCAGGAGGCATACGGCATGGCACAGGTGGTTGCACACTACCGGGGCCGCGAGATTGTATGGCATACTGGCGGATGGCCCGGGGAGACCTCGCTCGTGATGCGTGCGCCCAACGACGGCATCGCCATCTCGGTATTCACCAACGACGAGGCTGCGCTGTCCTTTTTCTACGCGGCCGCCTACCGCATTATCGACGACTTGCTGCGGCTGGACCCGCTCGACGTCGAGATCGAGGACGTGCTCTTTGCCGAGGAGCTCGCGCGCGTCCCGCGGCGCGAGGTGCCGGGCGACACGCCCGCGCCGGTCGGGATCGAGGGTGTGTTTGTCGACGCAGGATACGGCGCACTCAACATCACGCGCCTCCCAGACGGCGCGTTCAAGGACCTGCTCCTCCCCAAGCTCGAGTACTTTTACATCCCGACCGACGGGCCCATGTTCATCACGCCGTTCCGCCACATGTACACCGACTACCTCGTGTTCACGCACCACAACGCGTCAACGTGGCACGTCGCCCTCGCCAACGTGCACCACTACCCGCCACGGAAGACTGGCCCCGAGCACGAGCACGATGGCGACGAGGACTTTTCCGACGCCGTCATCGCCGCGTTTGGGCCGGGCGTCGCCGTCGTGACGGAGGAGGGCCTCGGCATGTTTGGAGGATTCAGCGTCCCCGGACCGCTAGCGAAACGGAGCGTGCCCGTCGTCGAGGGCGCCAAGGAGGCGGCCGACGTGTGGTTCCAGAAGCGGACATGAGATGTGATATGTGACCACTTCCCTCGCCGATGCGTACTAACACGGCGCCAACGAGAGAGCCCAGTGTAGTCAGTCCCCTCCGCAATGCTTGCAGGTGTCTGTGAATCCAAAAGGAAAAAGGAGGCCGAGTTCCACGAGGAACTTGACGTCTACATCGTAAGGGAGTCGAACCCCTGCCGCGTCGATGGCAACGACGCATGATACCGTTTCACCAACGATGTGTCCTTGCTATTTGTAAGACCTATCACATGCAAGCATCGGACATGTTGAGCGGTGACGGGACATGAGGAAACCATGGACGGTGGCAGTGGGTCGAGCTCTCGATTGACTGTGGCGGCGATTCCGACGACTCGTGGTGGATTTCGCGGACACAATGGGGGGAGCTCGACAAAGAACATTCTGGATACGTCCCCCCTTCACTAGATGTCCCGATACACTGGACGGCAGCTGGTCGACCAGGGGTCTGGCTGTGGCGCTGCGTCTCCTGTAGGTTGGAACGTGCGCGTGAGGATCGATCAGCACATGTTCCTTCTGTCCTGGCAACCTCCCCCGGCATCCGATAGCAATGTACTGTACAATACACCATGTATATATTCTATAGAGTGGCAAAGTGTGTCTATCTCAGAACGAGAAGATGCCCGCTCCGCGTCGGCGTGAGCCGCCGAGGGGGTTGGTGATGACCGCCGCGCAGAAGAGGCCAACCCTGTAATGTCAGCTCGCAAGTCGACGATCGCATCAGCTGGCAATACGTACGTGAGGCCAATGGCGACGGAGATGAGCTGCGCCGCGACGCTGAAACCCGACGAGTACTGGGTGAACGCGCCCTGCTTTGTGTCGGCGGCAAAGTTGAACAGGCCGCCCTCCTTGAGGCCGCTGGGCAGCTGCATGAGGATGCCCGTGACCATGACGGGGAAGCTGGCGCCGTTGGAGAAGAAGCGGCCGTAGATGTTTCCGAGGAGGCCGACGGAGAACGAGCCGATGGCGCTGACAATGTCCGAGCGTCCGGTGAAGACCTGGCCCACAAAGTGGTTCGTCACCCAGCCAGTGCACGCGAGGGCCATCATGATGGGCGTCTCTTTGCGGAAGATTGGCTGCTGGCTGGAGAGCGAGAGGAAGAAGGAGAACGCCGGCACGCAGAGGTAGTCTGTGGTCAGTTATTATCGACCATGCTAACTTACACCAGTAGCCGCTCGGAGTCTGCATGTACCACGGTGCGCCGGGATAGTGCGTCGCCGAGCACGTATAGTCTGTCGCGTTGGTGACATAGTCCTTGTCTCGGATCTTCATGTAGATTTCGGCGCCCATTGAGATACCGAAACCGAGGAAGAGCGAGTAGATGACCGAGTACCCCATGCGGACCGCGCCGGCGGTGATGTTGCGCGAGGCAATCTCGAGCGCACCGGTGAGGACGATGTATCCTGGCAGAATCATGACGATGCCGCCAGAGACGAGGGCCGTATAGCAAAAGTATTGCGTGTCGCCGAGAGCCGCGGCAAGGAACGATATGAATGTTCTGATGTCAGTTTTTCTCATACTACAAAACTCACGCAATGGTGATCTCGAACACGCCCGAGAAGAGGTCGTTTTTGGCCGCCAATGTCTGGACGACAATCAGCAGCATGCCGAGCGGGGCGGCCATGAGTGCGTCGAGGAAGCTGCCGTAGTAGGACGGAATGACGATGATGGCGGAGCAGAACGCGCCGATGATGACCATCTGCCACCACCTGTACAGGGGTCGAACGGTCATGAGGTAGTCGAGCTCGCGGTTGGCGTCCTCGACCGACAGCCGGTCGTGCACGACCTCCCAGTACAGGTTGTGCGTCGCCAGGAGCTTGCCCAGGTCGAGCGTGGACGTCTGCTTGAGGAATTTCGTCTCCGAGGTGTGCATCGTCTCGTCCGAGAACGAAACCAGCATGATCTGGCGTCAGCTTTACCGAGATGTCGGTTAGCTCACATTCGGGAGGTAGACCACCTGCGCGCTAATGTCAAGGACCTTGGCCGTCGCCTGGATCTGGGTCTCGATGCGGTGGGTCGGCGAGCCAAACATCATGAGCGCGCGTGCGAGTTTGAGGATAAACTGCTGGCGGGCAATGATGGCCGCGACGTGGCGGATGATAAAGACCTCTTGCTTCTTTCTCGCGTCGCGCGCCTTTTTCTTCTTGCGCTTCTCGTGCGCGCGCTCCCTGCGCCGCTTCTCTTCGTCCGAGATACGCTGGAGATCCTCGGCGGAGCGGCCAGTGAGCCATCCCTCGGCGCTCTTGACCGCCTTGAGGCTGAGCGGGTTCGGCACCACCTTTTTCTTCTTGCCCTTCATCATGAGCAGGTTGTCCGAGCTCCGGGCCTCGCGGAACGTGTCGGCCCGGGACGTGTCGGTCAAGTGCGCGTCCCCCTTCTCGAGCGTGCTGGAAGAGTACATGCTCGTAGGACGCGAGAGGGCGCCAGACTCGGCGTCATTGCGCATCTGGTTCAGCCCAACGGTGCTGCTGGGCCGCGAGAGGAATCCGGTCGGCGTGGCATTTCCGCTGGTCGGGCGATAGAGCGCTGCCGCGCTGCCGGATCGAGACGGAGGCTTGAACCGCGGAGACGGCGGCTCCTCGGTGAGAGAGTACCGCGTGAGATGGTAGCCTGGCCGCTTGGCCGCCGGCATGAGTGTCGACGCCGCTGGGACGGCAACAGCAGCCATGCCCGCAGTGTTCTGCACAAGCGCACCAAACACGCCGGCAGCGTTGCGCGCAGACTTTGGCCTGTCGTCGCGGACCTCCTCGACATGCCGGGCCAGCGCGCCAAAGATGCTGCTGGGACGCTCCTCGCGGTCCATGATGGATGTCTGCGACGTGGTCCTGGGGGTCTTTTCAGACACGGGGCGCGAGGGAGACGAGCCGTCTCCGGTGTTTGGCGGCACGGGGGGTGTAGATCCATGCCGTCCGCGCTGCCAGAACCAGCGGTGGTCCTTGGGCGTGCCGGTGTTGAAGCCCGAGGACGGGTCGTCGCTGTCTGCAATCGAGGGCGGCCGCGAGGACTGCGGTGTTGACACTGCCGACGTGGTGGTCGAGTCGGCAGCCTGCTGCTGGTTGTTGTACAGCGCCAGCAGGGACGAGAGGACCGAGTTGCCGCTCACGCCAGGAGGGGCATTCAGCGGGGCGTTGACGGGTGCCGCAGGCAAAGTGACGGGGTCGAGCGTGCTCGCCTCCTCGGTGTGCGAGTCGAACGGCTGCTTCTCGACATCCAGATCCGGGCTGAGGTCCGTGGCAGTCGTCTTCCCCGTCGTGGTGGGTGCGGCTGTGCCATTGGCAGCGCCAGTACCCTTCCTGCGTACCGAGCCGCTTTGCACACGCTTCCGGAGTTGGCCCCACCGACCGGTGTGGTTGCGCACGAGGTTTGTCGCAGTTCGAAGGTCCTCGCGCGCCTCTGCTCCCGGGCGGGAGGGGAGGCCGTCCGTCTCGCCGAGCGGCACGTATCCGCCGTGGACATGCTCTGCTGCGGCCGAGTCGAGCAGAGCGTGCAGTCGGGACAACTCGTTGTGGCGCTCTTCGGCGGGTGCTCCGCCATGCTCCTCCTCATCGGGCGGCAGCGGGTCCTTGTCGAGGCGATAGTCATAGTCCTCTTCAGACGGCAGCATCGAGTCGAGGCTCAGTGCCGACGGGATGCGCGGGTATTGGGCCTCTCCGCGCGAGTAGTTTTCGAGCGCCGAGTTGACGTGAGCGAGGTCCGGCGCATCGTGTGGGCGGTCCTCGTGCTGGTGCTGGTCCTCGGCTGCGAGTTCCTCCTTGTCCCCGTCGCCACTGGCAGGGCCACGGCGGGCGTCACCGTCAGCCGGCGCCACAGTGATGATATGGTCAGGATTGAACTGGACGCGCTGTGGGGTCCCCGAGCCGGTCCCTGTTGCGGTGGCGGGCGAGGATGTGCTCCCAGCGACGGGGGCAGCACTGGAGATGGCCGGCAGCGCGGCGAGGTTGAAGTGGGCGTGCCGTGACGGCTTGCGGACCGGGGAATCTGTGCGCGTCTGGGAGGACTCATCGTCAATACGGCGCCAGCCGCCGCGACCGGGCCGCTCCGAGTCGGCAGCGGAAGAGGGAGGGGTGCCGGTTGCGGTGCCAGGGACTGATAGGGCCGGGGGTGGGACATCTGTGAGATCGACTTTCGCGCGGCGCTCGGCGCTCGCGCTGCGCGCGCGACTGGAGGCGCGGCTGGATCCGCGAGAAAAGTAGGCAGAGCGCGCACCGGGGAGCGGGGGAGGAGATGGCAGGTCGTCGCCGAACGACGGCAAGACTGGCGAAGGCTGGAGAATGCTGGGGGGATGGGGCCGGGGCGCGCGGCCACGGGGCGGATCAGGGGGCTCGTGGAAGGGGTCGTCGAGGACCATGATGGTGGAGTGTACGATGGATGAAGTGAGGTCGAGTGTCGAGTTATTAAGATGGATGACCGCTGTCGAGGTCGAAAATTCCTAGAAGTCCCAAGGACCTCGATCGATACCGTGTGCCTAGAGTCCAGAGCGCCAGAGCGAACTCTGTCTTTCGTGCGTAGTCGCCGTGCAACTGTTCGGAACTGGCGAGTCTCTTATCGCAGCGAATGCGAGTGTTGTACTGTCGAACCACGATAACAGTCAAGCGTGAATCAGGAATGAAGAGTATGTAGTGGAGATGTAAGCGCAGCTGCGCTCCGCCTCTAGTGCAATCCAGCTGGTAGCTGGTGGGTGTTGTCTCCCATGAGTGGGCACGTGGTGGTGGATGACGAGAGAGCCTTGCCTCGAGAAACTTGACAAACGTTATTAGGGTTCGGGACATGTCAGCCAAGCTGCGGAAAGCCAGAAGGCACCACCGCCTTGTGTCCGCTGCGCTGCAGAGCGGCCGCCGAGTGCCAGAGACGGCGGGCCTGATGATGTAAAGCAGAACGTCGAAGAACAGCAGAAAAAGCGTCTGGAAACCGCAGCAACGCAAACACACGAAAATGGGGTCTGGCGTCGATGTGAGACAACAACATTGCGCGATTGGGCTGAACAAACAATCACACGACCATTGTGGTCCACATGGCGCTCTGCACTGCTCTAGCTGCTCTCCCATTCGGCATCTGATTCACACACCAAGGGCAGGCCGCAGCGCGCAGCGCAGCTCAGCCTGCCCACCGCATGGAAGCGACAAGTACCGCGCTAACCGCCGCGACAGCCGGTTGACGACGGCTAGCCCACGTGCAGTGACATCACCGCCCTGTCTCAGATTCCAGATCTCGCAGCGTTCGGTCCTCTCATGTCGTCGCTCGCTTGCCGATCGCTCGCTCGTCAGTGCAGTGCGTCGAGCAGTGTCGTCAGCAGCACGCAGTGGGTCCTGGCGCACGTATCGGACGTGGAGCCGTGCGCTTCACCTTGCGCGGAGAGGTGTCCCGGCCCCCGCGCACCATGCGTGTGGAGCGTCTGGTGCAGCCCGCTGCCCCGCAAGTAGGCAAGGTGCGAGCAGAGCGGCAACCGCACGCGTGTGTCGTGTTAGCATTGTTGTTTCCATCTAGCGCCATTGCGGCGGCGCGAGTTGCGGTGGCGTGAGAGCGAGGAGGGAACTTTCGGCGGAGATATCAGTAGATGCGACAGCGTACTGGTCGGAGACGATGGAAAGCGTGAGATACGTGAGGTGTGAGACGGTGAGACGGCGACGACGGTGGCGCCTCAATGTGTGGGCGCGTGGGGACGATCATCGCATGTGCTTGGCACCAGACAGCCCTGTGCAGCTGGAGTGGCTGATTGCCCCAGCACATGGACAATGCACAAGGCGTCCCTCCACATTGGCCTCATGGCTCCTGCCTCGACCGGGACCGCCCCATGGCGCCAGCATCCATTGACCTATTTCCATTATTCACAACCATACATGATACAGTGACAATCCCACTGCCGGGGAGAGACAATACTTCGCTTCAATCTGATTGATACTAAAGATTACCCTTTGCCTTGGGCTCGGCCTGGCTTCTTCTATTGGACATTAAGACACATCGTCGGTCGTCGTAGTATACACCCTCCCCACACCCTCTTACATGATGCCCGCCGCGCGCGAGCCTAGTCGACAAGGTGGCCGAGACCCATCCGGCCGCCCGTAACGGCCGACTTTGGCTCGGGGGTCATGCGCTCGCTGGGGTGGTGGCTCCAGCGGCCGTCGCTGCCGCTCCACTGCGAGCCGGGACGGCTGTACTCCTGCTCGCGCATGTCGCGGCCATACGCGCCCAGGCTCGGAGGCCCGTCGACGCGCGAGCCCAGCGGCGGTAGGCGTATCGGGCCAGAGGCTGCGCTGCGGGGGTCTCGAGGGTCTCGAGGGTCTCGGGGGTCCCGGGGGTCACGAGGATCGCGCGGATCACGAGGATCGCGTGGGTCGCGCGGGTCGGCGCCGCGGGGCATAGGGGGGCCGGGAGCGGTGGTGGGGCGGTGGCGGTCCATCTGGTAGACTGGCGTGGGCGGGACAGTGCCGGCGCTGCGGGGCGGCGAGTGGTAAGGCTGCGGTGTGCGGCCCCGTCCCATGTACATGTGTTCGTGGGGGTCGCGAGGGTCGCGAGGGTCGCGAGGGTCGCGGGGGTCGCGGGGGTCGCGGGGATCACGCATGGCAATAGGAGGAGGGCCGCGAAGATCAACAGCACGGGGGTCGCGGGGGTCAACGCGAGGGTCTCGGGGGTCCAGGCCGCGTGGGTCGACAGAACGGGGATCAACGGCACGCATGTCCCGAGGATCGCCACGCATGTCACGGGGGTCACGCATGTCGCGGGGGTCGCGGACATCGCGAGGATCGCGCGGAGGCAAAGACATTTCGCGGGGGTTGCGAGGAGGCATCGAGAGCTCCCGAGGATCCCTCGGCGGAAGAGACATCTCCCGGGGGTCCCTAGGGGGAAGGGACATTTCGCGGGGGTCCCTGGGGTCGCGCATATCGTGGTACAAGTCGCGAGGATCACGCATTTCCTGGGGAGGCAGAGAAGGTTCTCGGGGGTCGCGCATCTCCCGAGGATCACGAACGTCGCGAGGGTCGCGCATGTCACGAGGGTCGCGAATATCGCGGGGGTCGCGCATGTCGCGAGGGTCCCGCGGATCGCGCTCGTACCGAGGGTCGAACGGCGCACCAGGACGGGGGGCGGGGGAGTAGCCGTAAGGCTCCGGAGCATAGTTGGGAGGTAGGGAGTGGCCGGGACGGGGGTGACCGTAGCCAGGGGGGTAGTATGGCTGCTGGCCATAGCCTGGGGCGCCGGGAGGAGGGGGAGCTCCGCCTTCGAACGGAGGTGGCGGGGGCGGAGCCATCTGGCCGTGGGGGTAGCCATAAGGAGGGTAGCCGCCATAAGCCTGGCCAGGGGGAGGAGGGTAGCTGCTGTAGTGGGCGTCAGGAGGGTAGCCGCGCGCGTCGAGAGGGTAGCCGGGGTGGGTGAGTGCGTGTCGGGTACGCTTTGCGTATGGGTCTTCGTCGTCGGACTGGGCCGAGCTCTTGCGCTTGGGCTTGTTGCGGCCAGCAGGACGGGGGTCCTTGCGAACACGAATCTTCAATCCCTGCTCGGCAAAGGCACGCGACAACTCGGTCGCCTTGGACATGCCTGGGAACTTTTTGGCCGAGTAGACGGAGAATGTCGACGTGTGGACTGTAGTGCAGTAGTACACCTCCTGGTCGACAATCTCAAACAGCGTGAGCTTGAGCTTGTACCTTCCCTCCTTGCGGACACCGAGGTCTGGGAAGACAAAGAAGGCGGCATCCTTGTTGTCAATGTCCTTGAGGTGGTAGAGGGAAGACACTGGTGTGCCGGTGAGGAAGCGCGTACGGCCGTCGTCGATGACGTGCAGCTCCGACTCCTGGTCGTCGCCGCCGACCAGGCAAGCAAACAGGAAATAGTACGGGTCTAATGTTAGGTGAGGTCCCTGGACAGCCAGTGTGACTCACTCTGCATAAACAGCTGGGTGCCGTTGGTGCCGGGGCTGCGACGGAGCGACTTTTCGCTGCGGGGGTCGATGGGAGTGACGTCCTCACCGTCGCTTGTGGTGACCTTGAGCTGGATGATCGGTGTGGGGTCGACGGGGCGGCGGTCAGCTGGGAGGATCAGCACACGGGGGGGGGGGCGTTATCGCTTCCACTTACACTTCTCGCCGACGCCACACATGCGCGCCTGCATGGGCTGCTGGCGCATCAAGAGTTCATATGAGCTGCATGGCGTGCGGGGGGTTGTCCAAGGGCGTGAGAGTGAAACGCGTGCGTGCGTGCATTGCAAGGGGGGAGAGACATATCAGCTGTTGTTCGAACAAGCCCACTCCACACTTGTCCAAGAGGGCGTCTGGTGAACTCCACCCAGTGACGTCGCCACAGACATTGGCAGGTCCACCCAAACACCCAAAAGGCTGGGCGGATTGCCACTTGGACTCACATGTTCCTGCGGCCCTCTCGCTTTTGGCTGACGGGCACGTATTCGTACGCATAGTCGACGCTCTCCACCCACTTGTCCTTGTCCTTGTCGGAGCTGGTAGGCTTTGCATTCTTCTCGGCGGGCGCTGCGACGCCGGCGGTGGTGGTAGTGCCGTTGCCGCCCGCGGCTGCACTAGCCGCGGACACGGCACTTGCGGAACGGCTTCCACTGGCGTTTGGAGACAGGGCCGGTTCGCGCTTCGGCGGTGTGGCCTGACGCTGGCCGGCAGGCTGAGCCGGCTGTGCGGGACGGACGCGAGGGGTTGTTGCACGCTGGTGTGCGGGGGATACGGGCTCGCGGTCGCGGTCACGGTCGCGGTCGCGGTCGCGCTTGTCGCGGTCGTTGCGTGAAGAGGTTGTCTGGGAGGAGGGACGAAGCACGACGGAGGACATGCTTGTCACTTGGAGGGGAGTGTGGTGGCAACTGGAGTGGGTGTAAGCTGGGAAGAATGACGGACGAAGAGGGGAGTGAGTGGGTGTAGGCGATGTATCTGTGCTAAGGGGGGTGTGAGGATTAGAGTTTGGGTACGGCAAAGTGGACGTCGGCCCAGTTGGGGCTGGGAGGGAGGAGCCGTGTGGGTCTTGTGCACACGTCCGGGCGCGCACAGGATCGAGGTGGACACGACGCACGATGCTGCGAGCGAGTGCCAGGGCGAGGGCGAGAGCGAGGGGGCCTGTACAGGGGTAGGGAAGAGTGAGTGATGGACGTACGCTCAAGATTGATCTACAGAAGCAGGGAGGAGTGACCAGGAGCAGGCGTAGAGGCAACGGGGTGTCGGCAAGCTGATTCCGAAGCGAATAAAGTGTTGATAAGGTAAGATCAGTGGTGTGTCCGGGCTGATAGTGGTGGTGGCAGTAGGGAATACGAGTTCAAGTGGCGGCGGTGGGTGTGGTGGTGTGGGTGGTGGTGGTGGTGATGATGGAGATCGAGGTGACGATGGTCGCGACCTGTTTGCTGTTTTTGTGTATTTTTGTGGTGTAGAGTGGTGACCGGCAGCCCTTTCGTGAATGTGGGACAGAGGCGAGCCACTATACTGGGATGAGATTGTTGTGAGCGAGAGGATGGATAGGTGGCGATGACAGAGTGGAGAGTGGTGAAGAGTAGAGATGGAAGGACAGAAGATGGAGAGGAGGAAGAAGAAGAATGAGCGGCAGAGAGAGATGAGACAACCAGCCAGCCAGCCAGCCAGCCAGCCAGCCAGAGCGTGGGCTCCAGTCGCCAGGGAAGGCGGGCAGAAGACGAGGGACCTTTTGCTGGGTCGGAGGAAAAGCGACCAAGAGCCCCGGGGCGGGCTGCTGGAGGAGGAGGAGGAGGAAGAGGAGGAGAGGACACACACCCAGGGCCCGAGAACAAGAGCCAAAAAGGGATCCTCAGGAAACAGAAGACACACAGGAACACACACACACACTAAGCAGAGGAGGGGAGAGGAAAATATTTACCATCAAGGCATCAGACCAGAGAGTCGAATAGGATGCGGGTGCTTTTTGAGCATGCAGGCACTGGAGCAGAGGACAAGCCCTCCCCCCCCACCCACGATACCTATACCCATCCCGGCCCTCCCCTTGGGTGTCAGGCTGTCTGTCTGTCTGTCAACAAGTCTAAATTCCAGCAATCCCAAAAGGTAATCTCGCTCAAACCACTCTATTTTAAAGAGGACAGTAGTGAGAGAGAGATTATAGATACAGAGAGAGAGGTAGAGAGAGGGAGATACACGGAGAGAGAGAGAGAGAGAGATGTGCTCCCTCTTCATCCCTCACCCAGAGAGAATCGCCCTAGATCGTACTCACGCACCCCCACGCATCCCCCCTCACCCCAGCCCAGCCCAGCCCAGCCCGCAACAAAATGGATGGGAGCCGAGCAACAGACCCATCCAGCCCAGCCGGCCACCACCTACAGACTGTGCCAGTTCCTCATTAGTCCAGGGCCCGGGCAGTCAAGCCTTATCTCGTGCGTACCGTGGCGTCCTAGTCCAAGTCGGCAGCCATAAACCTAACTTGAGACCTGGGTAGGGATAATAGACTGCAAAAAGAGTACGTCCACCCCCCAAAACACCCTACCACGCCAGCGCGCCAGCACTGGCGCCCAACAGGCAGGCGGCTGCTGGCTAATACATACCTTCCAGGTCCCCCACCTCATCAATCTGTTCTTTTAAGCTCTCGCCTCACCTGAAACCTTGTACGTACCGGGGGTCAACTCTAGGGAACGCACTCTGCTGGCCACAGTGCGGTGGCGCGTAGGTATGCAATTCACTCGCTATCACTAGAGGCGAGGACGAGCGAGGCGGCACAAGGTGAGCTCGCCGACATCCGCTCGGGCAACCGCCGGCATGCATCCTTGCATGCGGGAACGAGCAAAGTCGGGCAGACGGGCGGCTGCATCCGAGGCGGAGATGGAACCCAGTGGCCAGTGGGACAGTGTAAAGTCGGAGAAAAGTATCAAACGGTCGGACAACGATGGTGTCTGTCAGTCCGTTTGCGGGCGGGCGAGGGAGCGAGCGGACAATGCGTGTCGTGGCCTGATGCGTGTGTATATCTCGAGCGTCGGGGCGTGGGCGTAATGGGCGGATCGGGTCGCAGCGACGACATGCTTATGTTGTCGGTGTCGACTGCTCCCTCAACCTGTGTCCACCCGCTTTCTGATACACATTCACGCTCTCCCGCGACCCCAAAACAGCGACACCGACAACATAAGCATGTCGTCGCTGCGACCCGATCCGCCCATTACGCCCACGCCCCGACGCTCGAGATATACACACGCATCAGGCCACGACACGCATTGTCCGCTCGCTCCCTCGCCCGCCCGCAAACGGACT